>JBBPBX010000972.1:52176-70303 GCA_038048925.1 Garcialebias charrua | reverse complement strand
GGGCGCTTTCAATAGCTGCCCACTGCACCACCTGGTGGTGGATCGGTTAAATGCAGAGACTAATTTTGTCTTGTATGGAAACATACAGTGATGACATTGTGTGACATTATTATTATTATTATTATTATTATTTTGTAGCAGCTACACAGTGTTGCTTCCTGCTTCAGCTGTGACTGTGAATGGCCATAACTTCAAAGTAGTCTTCCTGCGCCCTCTGCTGGATTAATTGTACATTTACGCCTTTTGCAAGTAAGGACACAGCTGGTTCCAGCATTTCAGGGGTGAAAATAAATTAGAAATGTTTATATCAGTGCATAATGGGACAGTTATCACCAATACGATACATCCCTAATGCCTATATCTGCCTAAAATATCGGCCCTACCGATATATCGGTCGGGCTCTACTAAATGTTCTACATAGATAGATAGATGTATACTTTATTGTCCCCAAGAGGAAATTTGTCTTGGACATCATACGCTAAACAAAGCTTCTTCCACAATTAAGTACACTACAAACAATAAAATCATGTGAGCACCACAATAAAATAAAAAATAAAAAACTCCTTTGATAACATGATGTTTTGTATTATATGTCATGTATTGTTTTTGCACTTAAAAAAATATGCGCACCGGTAGTAATTCATCTGCTCCGGTAAAAATAATTATGCACTCCGGTAGTAATTCAGCTGCTCCGGTAAAAATAGTTATGCACTCCAGTAGTAATTCAGCTGCTCTGGTAAAAATAATAAGGCACTCCGGTAGTAATTCAGCTGCTCCGATAAAAATATGAAGGCACTCCGGTAGTAATTCAGCTGCTCCGGTAAAAAATATTGATGTACTCTGGTAGTAATTCAGCTGCTCTGGTAAAAATAGTTATGCACTCTGGTAGTAATTCAACTGGTTCGGTAAAAATATTTATGCACTCCGGTAGTCATTCAGCTGCTCTGGTAAAAATATTTATGCACTCCGGAAGTCATTCAGCTGCTCTGGTAAAAATATTTATGCACTCCGGAAGTCATTCAGCTGCTCTGATAAAAATATTTATGCACTCCGGAAGTCATTCAGCTGCTCTGGTAAAAATATTTATGCACTCCGGAAGTCATTCAGCTGCTCTGGTAAAAATATTTATGCACTCCGGAAGTCATTCAGCTGCTTCGATAAAAATAATTATGCACTCCGGTAGTGTTTAGTGTAATCTTAGTTTAGCATATTTCTTTGTTCATATCTTAGATCTTACTACTGGTTTTCTTTACAATTTATACTTTTGTTGGATGTAACTGGGACCCTGTGTACACAATTTCATTCCACCACATGTGCCACATGAGATGTGAATGACAATAAAGAAAACCTTGACAAGTTTTCCCAAATATGATTTAAAGGTTGTTTTTGTGAGGTTTTTTTCTTTATACACATTTATACAGTGTAAAAAGAGAAGTCCTTGTTCAGTTTGTGTTCTGCTCCTTTAGTCACGGTTGGCTGTGAACAGTGTCACAGCAGGAGACTACAGCCGGCCGCTCCGCATCTCCAACTTCATCAACGAGCTGGACTCGGGTTTCCGCCTGCTCAACCTGAAGAACGACCCGCTGAGGAAGCGCTACGACGGCCTCAAGTACGACGTGAAGAAGATCGAGGAGGTGGTTTATGACCTGTCCATCCGTGGTCTGGCCAAGGAGCCAGAGTCCGGTGGAGAAAAGTAGCTCGTGGAGAACCTGATTGGCTGTGGGGGTGGAGAAGGAGGGCGTGGCAGCCACCTCCTGCTGGAACTTCTTTATGGCTGCTGCAGCTTGAAGACCTTCCCTCACCTGGAAGACAAGACCTTGGGATCTAGCTGAGGTCCCAGCAGCCAACGTTGGAGTTTGTATTTGTGCCAACGGTAAATATCGGTCTGTCTGCAGAGATGGTGAAACGTCTTCATCCTTATTCTGAAACTCAACTCTGAGGGTTTGATTTCTTCCTGGATTTGAGAATTGTGTTCTGAGCTTCTTCTGTTCCTGTCGTGTTGTTTTTATTGATGTTCAGCTGGACGTCCAACGGTTCGTTCATCCAGGAAGACATCGATTGCTGTCGTTCAGTAACAATTTTGTTTTCTGTTCTTTTTTTTTATTGTTTTTGCAGGAATGTACAAAAAGTTTCAGTGTTTGTCAGATGATTTGATACTTAATGGTTTTGTATGTCTTAGGACTGTGGTTTAAAAGACATCCCAGCTATGATCCAGGAGTCTTTATGAAGAGCATTTTTGATGCAAAGACTAGAGAGAGGGATGAAAAACAGCAAACATTTTAGCAACATTTCATTTTGATTATTAAAAATGACACTCTTGGAGCAAATGAGCCAAAGGAATGACATTGATGCGCTTCACCTGACAGTAAACCTGTGATCAGCCGGGAACTGTTAAAAATGTGCCAATGATTGTCTGTTGAGCCATTTCAGTACTTCAGCTTGTGTGGAAGTGACAGCATCCTCTCTGGAAACCCATGTTTATGATACATGTTATTTCTTTTAACGTAAAGTCTTAAAGGTTAGTTCTTTTTCCTATTTTCTGTAAAAACCTTTTTTTAATTCCATGTCCGAGTGGAATTCCTGCACTTGTGTTTATTCCAGTTCTGAGGGCCGATGGGTCCGTGTTCAGTTTGTGACGTAACATTAAAAACATTGATAAGAAGACTGTTTAAAAACTTTTATTATAACTCACAATATATCACACTTGGGGGAAACGATACACCAGGTCTTTCAAACCAAATGAAACAAAACAGTAACTCGGCAGATGTTTTTTTTTTTTGGAAACGTTACAAGCTGCGCCTCCACAGTGATTCGCTTCAGTTTTAATGCTACTTCATGCCAAATAGAACAGCTGTGGTCGTTTTGGTTTGTCCTGAAGGTTAAGTCGTGAGCTCTGCTAGCAGTCATACTGATTTATAATAAAGTGCTTTACACAAACAAACCCTTCAGAAGTTAACACGACTGGTAAAAACGTTACAAGTTAGACCAGGAGCTCACCAAAGAGTTCATCTATTGCCTGTTGGATGGAGACAAGATGGCCGACCAGCCTGTTTCAGGAGAAATGCCTGTGAATTATTTCTAACTTGTCTGTTTTTAACAGTAAAAGCACGAAGGCACAACAGCTCATTGCTCAGAACACGGTTTAGAAAAGTTTTGATGCTTTTTCTGCGGCGCATTTATCAAGTGAGCAAAGTGGTTCAACCTTGTCCAGAAAACTTTGTGTGTGTGGGGGGGAACGTATGAATGAAGAAAAACTCAATACACATCAAACTGCAGTCGTGACCTAATGCTAGTCTACCCACTGTTTATGGGTTTTAATGGTTAGATCATAAAATACATGGTTCAACTTGACAGTTTGAAAACACTTCCAACATATTGGAGTTTGATTCTAAAGAGCTGGGCTGGCTGAAGGACAGGGTGTCTTCGTCTGTCTCTGTCTACTGCTGTTGGACAGAAGTGAAGACAAAACACCCCCTTTATGGACGCAGCCAGTGGTGTAGTCTACATTTTTGTACTGGGTATACTGGGCTTGGAAACCAAATTACACTGGTTAGTACAATGTAATCGTCAATTGATTTTGATTTTTAAGCATGTTGAACATTTCCAAATTTCTCTGATGCTTACATGTATATTTGAATCAATGAACAACAAACTTTGTACAACAGTTGGCTTTGTATTAAAAACATGTTATAGAATTTATAAAACCGTATCAAAGCAGAACATGTTCAAGTAGTAAGTACAGAAGTATTACCGTATTTTCCGGATAGGTTGCGGCTTTTTATCATTTTTGCATGCCCTGCGACCTATATTCAGGTGCGACCTATTTATGGCTTTTTATAAAATAAGCTGATTTGTAATCATTTATTAACAAAAATTAAACTGAGACACACTCTTACAATAATGTCAGCTAACAAATATTTTTTTAGGTGTTTATCCTGCTAAAATTATTCATTTATTAAAGAAAAGTTCAGCTCAGACACATATTTGCTATAATTTTTATCAAACAAATAATTGTTTTTAAGTGTTAATCTTCTTAAAAGCCTTGCTGTGCGCTCCTGTGGCAGACATTTGCAGCAGAGCTAAACACGGTCCACATTTTGACGTAGGTGCGACCTATATTCAGGTGCAACATATATATGGATTTCTCCAATTCTTTGGCAATAATTGGACAATGCGACCTATATTCCAGAAAATACGGTAATTATACTGGATAAGTGTACTAAACAAGCGCTGCATATCGACAGATTGTTACAGAAGTGTTTAACTGTCGTTTAGCGTATCACATGTCTAATGATGTGTCATTGCGCACTTTTAAGTGGTTATACTGAAAATCTTAAGCTTTTCTAGTGGATATACTCTGAATGCCCGAGTGTCACGTACACTGCACCACTGGACGCAGCCATGTTGCATTTTTGAAGCGTCGTTGGGGTTGTGGAGTTGAAGGTCCTGGCTGCTTCGGTGCATCTAAAAATATGATTATCACAAAACGGTTAAAAAAAAGGTCAATTCTAATTTTCTGAGACACCGAGGTTTTCTTTGTCATTATTTGTAAGCCATAATCCAAATGACAATAAATAAAGGGTTGAAATGTTTCACTCTGTGATGAATCTGAGTTTCACTTTCTGAAAAAATTTAACTTTTTCACGATGCTCTTAATTTTTTTAGATGCACCTGTATAAACTAAACACTTTAGAAAAAGGAGCTTTTGAAAAAACAGCTCCAAGTAGAACCGCCTAAAAATAGATACCTGAGGAATATAAAAAAAATAAACTTATTATGCAGCCAGCCTACAGGGGACACTTATTTGTTTTTCAGCTTAAACTTCCAAATTCTGCTACAATGTCTAATCAGTATGTCAACATTTTAAATGTTTAATAAAAGTAACAGCAATAAAGCAATAATATTTTTATTTATAGCTTAAAAAAGCTATTATGTAAATATTACAATGTTGTAGTAGTAGTGATGGTAGTATTTTTCATTTTTAAATAAAATCGACATGGTACTTTAAAAAAAATAAAGTTTTAAAACTGTAATACTGTGAAACCACATTATTTTTGCTCAAGGTTATACTGTTAAATGCTGAAAGACTGCTGGTTGCAAAAAAAAAACCTGTTGCTTAGGTTTTAAGTTGGGGATTTTCTAATGTCAATTCACATTTTATATCGAAAATTGAGAAACGATTAATTAAGATAAGACATTATTCGTCCAGCTTTACTTTAACCACAAGGTTGAAAAACTCTGCGCTCGACTCAAAACGAGGCAGAAAAAACAAACAAAAAAGCAACAAGACTTTTTAAACTTGCTTCCATGGCACCAAGTTTATCTCTGCTGTAACGACCGAATCAGAGACGTCTTCATTTTCGAGGTGGTGACATAAGGCTTCAAAGATGAGAAACGGATTTCAATGAAATCTCCCACGAAGCTCAGTACAGCAGTAAGAATGAACATCTGAACTCCAAAAGGGAAAATGAAATGCATATACTGTAGCTACTTATCTTTGAACTGGCAGATATTATTGCTGTTCCTTTAGGTCTCTTTAAACACAGTGACACTGGAGGATCTGCTCAGCATCTTTGGCAGTGAACGGTGCCATGCTGCCAACAGACCGTAGGGGGCAGCAGAGACAGGCAAAGGGCTGAGACGACAAACATAAACCACCCAAGAAAGACCTTAAGACATTTCCGCCTGCTCTTCAAGAAAGAAATATTATGAATCCTCATTATCTCGTGTAAAAAAAAAAGCGACAATTTCAATTTGTCTTTTTGCGTTCAGTCATGCTTTTCACCAGACATACCTTAAGTACCGAAGAGCAAACAGTCTTTTACAATCAAGGCTGGCTTGAACAGCCCAAGTTTTTTGGTCGTTCAAGAATCTGGTACATCTTTTTTTTTTTCAACTGTAACTCTTAAAATAAATCTACGTACACAATTTTATGGCGCACTTACTGCTCCGTAAGAAAGAAAGTGCTTGGGTTTCTCACAAGGCTGTGAGACAGATTGTTGTGGCTGTCTGAAATCTGGCGCATCAGAACAGGGGTGTTACCGGTACGTTGATCTCTGCGGTTTAAAGGTTCGGGTTATTTACAGTGCGAGAAAGACGTGTGAAGGCTAGGTCTCAGGAACGCGTCTGGTTTGTGTTGATCATGATGTTGGGCAAAGCGTTTCGCCTTTTCCTCCAGGTGCCCAAGTCTCGAGCGTATCTCTTAATCTGATGGAACCACTGCTGGGTGCGAGATTTGTCCGACGCACGGAAAACAAAAGACTCCCGGCGAATATCAAGAACCTCAAAAGTGTCGTCGCAGTCCGGATCAGACGACACTACGCAGTTTCCCAGACGGATCGGCTCTCTCAGCACTGTGAACTTCCCGCTGCTCTTGTCTTTGATTAGCACCAGCACGCCATCTCGGACCCTCTCCCCGATGCTGTTCTGCTGATCCGCCCGTGCACCACCGTCCTGTCCGGTGGTGTCTCCAGCCTGCTGCGTCCTCACCATCAGAAGACTCTGCACATTTTGGAACTTGAGGGCCTTGCTGCCCTTTTTCACCCACTGACCGTCAGCCGGTTGGGACAGCTGAAGGGGTCCTTCCATGACGAATCTTGTGTTTTCTCTCGCCCAGCCCACCGTCTTCATGGACACTTCCCTCATCTCAATGTTTATAACTTCCCGGTTTTTGCGACTATCTCGACGGAATGAGCGCAGAGACCACGTGACGCCGTTACCCTCCTGCTTGGTCTTCATGTTGATGTGTTCTAGGTGGGATTCCACCCGACTCTTGGCCTCACGGAGACGTGCATAGTCGAGATGGCATTCAGGGGTGACCTTAATGATGCGGCTTAACAGGAGTGGGTACTTAGTCACACGCTGAAGGGGCGCCATGAGGAAGGAGCGCAAGTTCATCCGACGCAGTGCAGTGTTGTCATTTTGGGAAACGTCTAGGAATATTCTGAAACGAGAAAGACAGACAACTTCAGTCTTTGGAGAACTTGCAGAAGTGCATTCATGAGTCTTAAAGAGGTCCTCAACACACTGTGAAACGGTAGCTCCGCCCCCAGACCGGATTCAAAATCCCTCATGAAAATGGGAGTGTCGAGAGACAAGGAGGGGAGGAGGTGGGTGGTTGAGCTGCGTTCACGCCCCCTCTAGCAACACACTAAAACAAACTAAAACTCCAGCAAGCAACAACAAAGAATAAATATGTACCGGTAGATGTATTTACTGTATCTATCCCCACCCGATCTATCCAAAACAAAAGGCCTAAAATAAAATAAAAAAATAATACCACAAAGTATTCCGTGACCGGGGTTCAAAACCTGGGTCTCTCGGATCCCAAACCCGCACCTACACCATTGCCCTATCGTGGCATATATGCATTATTCATCCATCGCAATATAAGAAAATAAATACAACCAAATAGTTTCGATGTAGTGAAAAATATTCCTAAAATAAACAAGTTAAAATATACAAATAACTATTGCCATTCCGAAAACTATAATATGCTTCTTTGCAGTACTTTTCTGGCGTACAATGTACCACTTCCATATAAGGTATGAACTGCAGCGAGGACCTTCTCATCTCTGCAGGGGATTGGCTCTGCTTGAACCACTTTTGTGACGTCAGAGTGAACAAGACACGTCAGAGTGAACAGTCCTTGACCAATAAGAAAATTAAGATGCAATTCCTCTGTTCAACCCATAGGGTTACCGTAAACACGTTTTTAGACCAAATATTGCCGATTTAAACTAATACGCACAAATATATAAAGATTAACACAGACATAGTGCTATACAACATTTTAGACACATTCTAGGGAGTTTATCAGCTAAAAAAAGTTAATTTGGAGTTTACCCTGATGCATGCTCAATAATCTAGGTAGAAAAATCTAAAAAAGCTAAGTCTGGTCCTCTGGACATTCAAAAAAACAAAACAAAACAAAGCAAAAAAAATTGTAGAAACGTTTCGTCTTTCGTCCGAAAGACTTCCTCAGTCTGAGGTGCTGTGTTCAGCTCAGTCTTATAAATCTGAGGAAGTCTTTTGGACGAAAGACGAAACGTTTCTACAATTTTTTTTGCTTTGTTTTGTTTTGTTTTTTTGAATGTCCAGAGGACCAGACTTAGCTTTTTGAGAATTTGGAGTTTAGTTCCTCTTTAAAGAACAGCCTGGTTCATTGGCGAGCTGCATGAATCATTGCAGCTCAACTCCAAAAATAGGCCTTCCTCTAAATAAGTGATAACTCCCTGTCTTCTCATAAAGAATTACACGGAGCAGCAGGAGCAAGAGAACGCTTCTCCAGCCTGCAGGCCAAGAGGAAGAGCAGAGTCTGTACCTGAGCAGTTCTTTCTCTTTCTCCAGGGTGTTGAGCGTGTTGACTGAGGCGGACTGCTGCAGGCAGTAGGTCTGGAACGCTGGCAGCATGTTGACAAACTCGAGGAAGATTTCTCCGATGTACACGGTCAGCAGGTCGTCATCACCCTGGAACAAAACCACAACAATAAGCACAAAAACAACTGAACTGCAAACTCTTAGTCATTCAAGAGCTAAACGTTTTATTGAACTGCTTGTCGGAGTCCATGAAGATGTTTGTTGTGCTGAGATTTGATCAATCAGTAGATCACTCACTTTAAATGTGCTGTATCGATCACATAAAATCATGGTGAGCAGCACACAGTTGTTTATTCAGATGCACCATGGGACGTTTTACTGCGGTGGAGTTGTGTTAAAACCTTCAGTCTTCTTGAACATGGAGCTTGTGAAGTCACCAATCCTCACTCCTTTATTTCTCTCATGTTGCAAAGGGTAATTTAGGTAATGAAGCTTATCAAGAGTTATGCAAACGACTGAAGTGACTCTGACCAGGGGCGATTCTAGGATCTGGCCTTTAGGGGGTGCTTAGCCCCCGGTGCTGAATGCTCTTGGCTTGAACAATGCGGTGGCCATTTAAGTTCAATAATAAAGATATTTTTGGGGGGGTCAGACAAGTATGTTTGCACTCTTTGCACACAAACAAACATTTTGTACTGAACTACTACAATGTACGGTAGTCTTCAAATAAATAAAGCAAACAAACAATACACAACTTCCATTCATAAACATCACTGCAATAATTCTAAAATAATTAATGATGCATCGGCACATTGCCCATTGCAAAATATCTGCATTGCAAACTGTAATTTGAATATAAAGGTGCCGATAATATGAATCTCCCATTCGTTATGTGAAACCCCGACAATGTTGCCGGAGGAAAAGGGGGTGGAGCTCCTGCAGGTAAGGGGTGTGTCACTTCAGGACAAATTGAGATCAATGATTGGTCAGATGCTGACGAGCCTACTGGATTGATTGACAGGCGGCATTGAGGATGCGACTAGTGCAAAAAATGATTTTACCGGCCTGACATCTACACCTCCAGATGCAGGAAGAGAGCCACCTGCATCATGAAGGACCCCACTCACTCAGCACACACACTTTTTGCCCCACTACCCTCAGGAAGGAGGTTGAGGAGCATCAGATGTAGAACCACTAGACTGAGGAACAGCTTCTACCCTGAGGCTGTTAGACTCATGAATAAATAAATAATAAGAATAATCACTGCAAAATATCACATCATGCTGATGCTGATCTGTTTTCTTGTTGCTGTGTTCATCTGTGACCATCTGCTCATACAGACTCATGTTCGTGCTGCTGTTTATAATGATGTTTTTCTATTACATTAGTGCTTAGTGTATTTCTAGTTGATGTTTTTCTTAGTTATATCCTAGATGTTATTACTGTTTTTCTCTTACATTTTGTTGTTGGATGTAACTGGGACCCTGTGTACATAATCTCGTTTTCATCACATGTACCACATGCGGTGCAAATGACAATAAAGATTCTCTGACTCTGTTTAAAAACCATCTTCATTTATTCAATTTTTATTCCAAATTTATTCAATTTTTTGGAGAATCTATGATTTGAGAACAAACAAAATCCTAATGATGGTTTCTCTACTTTTCAGGGGTGCTGAGATAAAATTTAGGGGTGCTTGAGCACCCCCACAAAGAGGCTAAAATGGCCGCTGTCTGTGACCTGCGTTAATATCAAAATAACAATAATAATAATAATAATTAATTCAATTTATAACGCACTTTTCATTACTGAAAATCTCAAAGTGCTACACATATATTGAATGCTACACACATTCATAAACCGGTGGCGGCAGACTACCATGCAAGGTGCTTTCCAGTCCTACCGGGAGCAACTCAGGGTTAAGTGTCTTGCCCAAGGACACAACGACACATGGTGCGGGTCCCGGGAGTCGAACCGCCAACTTTCCGATCGGGAGACGACTGCCATTACCACTACACCACGGCCGCCCAACAAGGTAACAACCTATGGCTCCACACCCGCTGTAAGATGAGATGTTTGACCCAGCTGCTGTGATGTGATATGGGGCGGCCGTGGCACAGTGGTAATGGCAGTCGACCCCCAATCGGAAGGTCGGAGGTTCGAGTCCCGCATCCACCCACCATGTGTCGTTGTGTCCCTGGGCAAGACACTTAACCCCGAGTTGCTCCCGGTAGGTCTGGATAGCGCCCTACAAGGCAGGCTACCACTAACGGTGTATGAATGTGTGTATGAATGGGTAGATGGCTCGTATTGTAAAGCGCTTTGGGGCTCCTCAGAGGGGGTTGGAAGGCGCTATATAAATAAGCTCCATTTACCATTTTTACCATGTGTTTGTGTGAGTCACCTGGTCGAAGGCCTGGTCGACGCTGTCCTGCAGGTGTTCAGTGAAGCGCTCGTTGACGTCGATGAGCTCCTGAACGTTACTGAACACCACCGTGAGCTGCTCAGCTGTGAGGAGACCTGCGCTCTGCATGGGGCAGTAAAACTCCTCCTTGATGATGCGCAGGTCTTCGCCGTAGCTTGACTCCGTGTTCAGGAACTCCAGGATGGCTTCCTTCCGCTCGGTGCGCAGCTTGGTGCAGCGCTCGCACATCCGTTCTCCTCGCTCTTTGGAGGCCCCGTCCCTCAGCCCGCAGTCGGGACACGGCCTCTGGGCTTCCCAGGCTCTCAGGGAGGCGGACGGTCTCTTCCAGGTGCGGGATAACCCTGGACCGATGCCGCTGTCCACCCGCTCCACGTCTGCTCCCCGCGTCCTACGGTGACGGCGGGGCTCGCGGTCCTCCTCGTCCCGCTCATCACCGAGGCCCACCACTCCGCTGTCCGAGCTCAGGCTGCTGATGGTGCTCCAGCGATGCCGACCAGACCGAGTCACGCCCAGAACGGCCTGCCGCTCCTCACCAGGGGGCTCGGAATGACCCCGAATCGCTGCTGGCGCTGTAACAAGAGAAAAGACCCAAACTCATCATGCATTATAATATTTGTGGATTTGACAACTAGTGTTTGTTTTTGCTTCCCTAACAAGACACCCTTTCAGTTTGGTCAACTCGTTGCTCGTGTGAGGCTGAAGAGACCGTTACAGATTTCATCTGTCTTCAGTAATTACATCCCAAGCCCTCGAGTAAGAACTTCATCCGTGGCAGGGGTCTGCAACCTTTAGGATCAAAAGAGCCATTTCTGCCCCTTTGTTCACTAGATTAAATGTGTCCAGAGCTGCAAAACTCACTGCAGTTGTCATTATCAGACTCACGTTATATTATTATAATCAACTGGTGGCCCATGGCCCACTTTAAGTATGTTAGAGGGAGGTTTTCTGGCCAGTAGGCGTTAAGTTATAAAACTAAAAACATCTAATGATTGTTAACATTTATTGATATTTTTCCATTTTGAGACAAAAGAAAAGACTGGATTCCATCCATCCATCCATTATCTTTACTTGCTTTTTACTTTCTGGGTTGTGGGGGATCAATGGTGCTCATATCCAGGTTGCAAGTCTATCACTGAAGGCTGGATTCTTGTAAAAGAAAATACCGGTATATATTTTTTTTGTAAAACTAACAATGAACAGTTCAGGCTTATGTGTTGTTTTTTTTTAATTGTGGAGAAATTGAGTATCCTACTATAAAGAAGAAGAAAAAAGCATAAAGTTAAAGGAAGATGGTGTAGTGGCAGGGCTTTTGACTTGGAACCCGAAGGACGCGGGTTCGCGTCCCGGCCACTACACACCTTGGGGTGTCTATGAGTGCACATCTAATTCTCCAGCTCCCCGGGCGCTTTCTATGGCTGCTCACTGCACCACCTGGTAGGTGGTTGGGTTAAATGCAGAGACGAATTTCGTCTGTGTATGGGAAACATACGCAGATGACAGGAAAAGACATTATTATTATTATTATTATTTACTCTGTGTATTTGTACTAGTGTCCACATATTTGCAAAGGAAATGACAGAAAAACAGCTAAAACTAGTAATTTTTTGTTGTGGGTACAACATCCTATAAAATTCAGTTTTATGTTAGTTTTGGTCAAAGCTTGAAAGAGCCGTTGCGGCGGGATCAAAGAGCCGCATGTGGCTCCAGAGCCGCAGGTTGAAGACCCCTGATCTATGGCCACAAACAGTTGTGTGTGTGCTCAAAATAAAAAGTGGTACGCCCATGTCCCACGGTCGATGAGGGATTTGAAGAGTGAATGTTTTGAGATTAGTGTTTTTCTGGACTGAAATTGTGCAGGGAATATAATTAAACCTTAAGGTTTCTGGTGCATGATATTCAAACAGTTACAGTATACTGTACAGTATATGGTGGCCATTTGGAAATTTGAAGATTCAAGAATTTTGAAGATCAAATCATTCACAGATGTTTGGATGGACGGAGGGCATTTCCTCTTCTCTTTGCTCCACGATGGAGGAACGATGGTATTTTTGCTGTTGGAACTATTAGAAGCCCATTGTTACGTGTCCCTGCATCACCTCTTGTGAATGAGTGTCTGCCTTATTGACGTGTCCTCTCTTTTCACTTGTGATTGGCTGATGGGAGCATCCCCCCACCCCCACACACACAGATTGAGTGAGGGGCAGAGAGGAGAGGCCCAAGATGTTGGTTTGTCTGGTGGTTGCTGGTTCTCCATCTCTAGGCACGCTGCTGCTCCTGTCCTTACATCTTGTCACCTTCTGTTATATAATTGTTTGCTGGATCTGGGAGTTACAGGTGGTCTTTGTTTCCCAGACTTTGGTTGTAAAGTTAGTTTTCTGGACCATAAGGTGAGGGGAGCAGCCTGAATCAGACGGTCAACTGCTGGCTGGTTCAAGGCCTCTCCTTTTATTTATTTTAGCCGGGGCTCCCAATTCTCTTTTCTGTCTAGATGGATGAAGTATACAGTTTTAAATGGTTACAGTCATCTGGACTCCATACGCTGAGCATCCTGCGAGTCACTCCTAGACTTACGGACCATAACGCCCATTGAGTTTGCAAGAGAGCACGTCATATTGACTGTCCAGCATCCTGTGTCAAAGTACTTCCACTGACAGGGAGCTTCATGGGAGGCTTTAGGCTTGAGATACATTAAATGCTTGGGAGGTGGGGAGGGGGTTCACAGTCAGGGCTAATGAAAGATCAAAATATTCAGACAAATAAGGTGGAGTCTGCATGTTTACTCTGTGCTGCGTGGGTTTCCTCCGGGTACTCCGGTTTCCTCCTACAGACCTGGGGCCTCATGTATCAACCGTGCGCACGCACAAAAACATTGCGCACGTCACTTTCCACGCAAAGTGGCGTATGTATCAAATCTGATATGAACGGGAATATCTGCGCATCCACGTACAAATCCACGGCTGCTCCCCTGCTTGCGTACGCACGTTTCTGTGGTTATTGTTCCTTTGGCGACACTTACAGGTTATTCAGAGAAACTGTGTCCATGATATGAAAATAATCATAAATCCCACCAAACACACATGATTAACAATTATTACATCCACATGGACGCAATTAGATGAGTGGATATAAAAGCATGCGCCAAATAGTGGCAACGATATTGACAACAATGAGATGTGATTTCTTTAAATAAGAAGTTAACCAAGCTGTACCAACACGCCTACGTTTAGGTCAGTGTGTAGCGCGGTTGCCTTTAGTTCCAAAGGTCATGAGTTCGAATCTCGCATGGTACAACGTTTCTCTTTTTTTTTTTCGTTCCAGATTTAAATACACATGAAAACTATTTACAAAACAAGAAATCGTCTGCTTCCTTTCATTTCATGTATTGTTCTATTTCTTGTTGTTTTATTAAATAGTTGTCCTGTGTTCTTTAAATCTGGAATGAAAAAAAAAAACGTTGTACCAAGGGGGAGTCGATCTCACGACCTTTGGGACGAAGGGCGGGCGCGCTCACCACTAACCTATACAGGCATGTTAGAGCAGATGGGTCAACTTCTTGTTTAAAAGTGGATGGTATGTTTTGCGCTAGGCGTGCCGAATAAAACCTTTTTCCGTGCTTCTCTGCCTCACTCAGAAGTGATTCCTGTTCACAGTCCGTGAAGTTCCTCTTTTTTCCACGTTCCGACATGATTTGCAATGGAGCAGAGACGACATTCCTGTCGTGCATGGCATATTTGAATGACTTTGCATATTCATACGGAGGCGTGTCAAAGGCGGAGTCGGCCACTCTCTCATGTGCGCTGAATTCCACGTTGATTGTGTTGTACATAAGGAATGTGCGTGGATACCGGTGTACGCACAGTTTGATAAATCTGGATTTTTTTGTGCGTGGACACTTTTCTGGATTTGTCCGTACGTGACTTTTCAGTAAGAAATCTACGCAAGTCTTTGTACATGAGGCCCCTGGTAACTCTAAATTGTCCCTTGTTGAGAGTGAGAGAGTGAATGTTTGTCTCGTTTGTCTCTATGTGTCCCTGAGATGGACTGGAGACCTGTCCAGGGTGTCCCCCGCCTCTCACACAGTGACTGCTGGATGTGGGTACTAGTGAACCCTCTGTAACTCAAAAAGGTAAAAGTGGGTAAACGATAGTGGATGGATGGAGTTCTCCGTAGTGCTGTGTCGTTCACAAACGAATCGTTGAAATGAATAAATCTTTTGAGTGAACGAACTGAACTGAATCACTTTAGTAACTGATTCATTCCTTTCTCAGTTCAGGTGAGTTCAGTGTCTGCTGGTCGGGAGTGGAACCTCCGCGTTCTGTGACTCGCTCATCTCGGGAATCTGAACGACTCAGTGGCGTGTGTCGTACGGGCGAGGAGGAACTGTTGTTGACGCCTGAGCGAATGTGACTTGTGATTCGTTGACTGCAAATAAAAAACATCTACAGTATCACTCAGAGAACAAACACTGTCCTGAGTGATTCTAACAGTGTCCTCGTCACGGGGACACGCTCTCATGCCATTTGCCAACGACGTCTGCTTCTCCAAGCTAACGGCTAATGTTGAGTCAGGGGAGTGATTCGTTCTGTGAACGTACTGCTGATGTGCACATGCACACACGCAGAGAACTGCAGCTAAGGAGTGATTCCTTCACAGTACGGTGCTGGAAGTGGTGCTGTGTCACTCTGCATAAATAAACTGCATGAACTGAAGGATTCAGTGAATGAATCTTTTCAATGAAACATTTTAATGAACTGATTCTAGGGATTCAGTGCACTCATATGAACCGCCGTTCCCATCACTAGTTCTCTGCACTAAAAGCACACAGGAGAATGGTGATTTACATGCAGAGATGCTATGCAGAGCTAAACAAAGCTGAGAGCCAACTGGTGACATCACCACCCTCACAGTGCTTTTCCCCCTCCCTCAAATCTGCTACAGTCTCGGACTCATCGTGTCAGTTTATAGCCAGACAGACCAGAACAGGAAATTAACATGAAAAACACATTTTCACATTCAGAAACATCGTAAACAGTCAGGAACATCGTAAACAGTCAGAAACATCGTAAACAGTCAGAAACATCGTAAACAGACAGAAACATCGTAAACAGTCAGAAACATTGTAAACAGTCAGAAACATTGTAAACAGTCAGAAACATTGTAAACAGTCAGAAACACCATAAACAGTCAGAAACATTGTAAACAGTCAGAAACATTTTCACACTCAGAAACATCATAAACAGTCAGAAACATTGTAAACAGTCAGAAACATTGTAAACAGTCAAACATTTTCACACTCAGAAACATCATAAACAGTCAGCAACATTGTAAACAGTCAGAAACATTGTAAACAGTCAGAAACATCGTAAACAGTCAGAAACATTTTCACACTCAGAAACATCATAAACAGTCAGAGACATTGTAAACAGTCAGAAACATCGTAAACAGTCAGAAACCTTGTAAACAGTCAGAAACATTGTAAACAGTCAGAAACATCGTAAACAGTCAGAAACATTGTAAACATTCAGAAACATTGTAAATAGTCAGAAACATTGTAAACAGTCAGAAACATTGTAAACAGTCAGAAACATTGTAAACAGTCAGAAACATCGTAAACAATCAGAAACATCGTAAACAGTCAGAAACATTGTAAACAGTCAGAAACATTGTAAATAGTCAGAAACATTGTAAACAGTCAGAAACATTGTAAACAGTCAGAAACATTGTAAACAGTCAGAAACATCGTAAACAGTCAGAAACATCGTAAACAATCAGAAACATTTTCACACTCAGAAACATCATAAACAGTCAGAGACATTGTAAACAGTCAGAAACATTGTAAACAGTCAGAAACATTGTAAACAGTCAGAAACATTGTAAACAGTCAGAAACATCGTAAACAGTCAGAAACATCGTAAACAGTCAGAAACATCGTAAATAGTCAGAAACATTGTAAACAGTCAGAAACATCGTAAATAGTCAGAAACATTGTAAACAGTCAGAAACATTGCACACATAATTCCTACCTAGCATGTTTTGCAGCTCTAACATTTTCTCTGGGATGTGACTGTCACACATGTCTTCACACGTCGTTACTTTAATACAAACAGATTTATCACTGAGAGAATATTGATGATGAGCACAGAAACGCTGTACTTAGTTTATAAAAGTAGTTAACCACAAAAAGGATCACAAAAGTGAGCTAATTCATTACTGTCAATGACACGAGGGAGACGTCCGACACACACTGAATGCATCACTCTGCTTCAGCACAGCAGAGTTCTGCTCCGCCTCTTTGGTTCAAATGAACCAAATTAATTTCTGAAAGCTCACCTCTGAACAGAACATGGACACTTTACTTGTGATTTATGAACCATTTTGAGTTGTGTTCACTTAAACGTTGACACCACAGACAGTCGTACAGCGGCAGCGGTGTATCAATAAAGTTAAAGCTTTAGCATTAGCTTCTGCTAATTTTTAAAATCTGTTTAGTGGTTTAGACTTAGCAAAGCTAACTTGTTGGTTAACTGTGCCCACCACTATTATGCATATTAATAAGAACTAACAACAGAAATGTATGACATATGCATGCGATTTAAACACATTTTAGTTTAAATTCCATGACCTAGGACTCTAACTAGCAGCTTGTCTGATGAATAAAAACAAATAGATTGGGCTATTTTATATAAGAGAAATCAATGTGTAAAGTCAGTGAACCCTCAATGATTTAACTTACGTCACAGACGTAGTGCCGGACTGTGAAATCATGAGGGCTGATGTTAAGAGCAGAAACACACAATGATTGTACATTCTGTGAAGTGAGGTGGTCAATACAAACTGTTGTGATTGTGCAGATAATACAGGTGTTGGTCATAAAATTAGAATATTATGAAAAAGTTGATTTATTTCAGTAATAAATTGACCCTAGGTGTGAGTGTGAGAGTGGATGGTTGTTTGGTGTGAGTGAGACAGGTCCCTCTTGTAAATGAGTCCCCGTGACTCAACGAGGCTAGCCTGTATAAATAAAGGTTGAATGAATGAATGAATTCCATTCAAAAAGTGAAACTTGTATTTTATATTAATTCATTACACACAGACTGATACAGTATATTTCAAATGTTTATTTATTTTAATGTTGATGATTATAACTGACAACTAAGGAAAACCACAAATTCAATATCTCAGAAAATTAGAATATTACTTAAGACCAATAAAAAAAGGATTTTTAGAAATGTTGGACAACTGAAAAGTATGAACATGAAAAGTATGAACATGAAAAGTATGAACATGTACACAGCACTCAATACTTAGTTGGGGCTCCTTTTTCCTGGATTACTGCAGGATATATATATATATATATATATATATATATAATATATATATATA
>JBBPBX010000972.1:40035-51797 GCA_038048925.1 Garcialebias charrua | reverse complement strand
GAGTTTGCTGGCCAGTTAAGAACAGGGATACCATGGTCCTTAAACCAGGTACTGGTAGCTTTGGCACTGTGTGCAGGTGCCAAGTCCTGTTGGAAAATGAAATCTGCATCTCCATGAAGTTGATCAGCAACAGGAAGCATGAAGTGCTCTAAAACTTCCTGGTAGATGGCTGGGTTGACCTTGGACATCAGAAATTACAGTGGACCAACATCAGCAGATGACATGGCACCCCAAACCATCACTAACTGTATAAACTTGACACTGGACCACAAGCAACGTGGGTTCTGTGCCTCTCCTCTCTTCTTCCAGACTCTGGGACCTTAATTTCCAAAAGAAATGCAAATGTTACTTTTATCAGAGAACATAACTTTGGACCATTCCGCAGCAGTCCCAGGCAAGACGCTTCTTTTTTTCTTCTTTTTTTCCCTTTTATAGATGGCCTCCCTTCTCACCTTATAGCCATCCTCTTCACACCATTATGAATTTTTTTAATAGAATAGAAAGAAAGGAAAGACGGAAAGCAAGACCACGAAACACAACAAATACACACAGAAAGCACAAGGCAAACACACCCCACCGCCGCCCTCAAACCTGCAAAGAACATGACAGAACACAATAACAAAACACATACCGGTATGTATAAAAGACTTACGCCAAAATTACACTACTTGCGGTCCGCTCCGCTCCGCAGGTCGCAGCTGAGCGTCTCAAACTCCAATTTCCACTACCTCCGCTCAGCTCAGGTCCGCCTGCATGCGCCGCTCCTAGACGCATGCGCGGGATTTGCGGGATCGCGCGATAAATCAAGTGATAAATAAGTAAGTCAGAACAAAACAATTCATTCGGTGGAAGAAGGAGAACAACAGTAGAGACTGCTGCCTTGATCTTCTCTCGTAAATGAGCGACAGGACATGGTTTGAGCAACAGGAAGTGAGGTATTACATTTTCAGAATAAAATACTTTATTTATTTATTTCTTGTATTGCGTTTGTAGGCGTAGTCATAAATGATAGTTTGACAGCATTTTTGTACAAATAAATCCGTATAGAGCTAGGATTAGTCCGCCCGTGGTGATTTTATTTTGTAAATACGGAAGTTGTGCTCGTTCCTTTTCCTGTTGGTGCCTCCGCACAGCTCCGGCGTCCGGCAGAAATAGAAAAATTTCTAATTTTGACGGACTGCCGTCCGCTCTCCGCAGCTCGCTGCCGCCGTGCGGAGCCAGTGTAAATTCTGTCATTGATTATAATGGGTGCGTATTTGCTGCGGAGGTCGGACCGGAGCGGGGCGGAGCCGTGACGCGTGTGGTGTAATTTTGGCATTAGAATATTGATGGCTTTGCAGTAGATTTTTATAAATATATATACCTATACCTACATACTGTATATATACACATACATACATACATACATATACATGCATATGCAGTTACATGCACATCTACATACGATACCTGCATGTGCATCCCTGCATCTATTTGTGTGTGGTTGTGAGCATGCATAAGTGTATAAGGCTTCTCTAGTAGAACATTTAATAGTAACTGCGAAGCATCAGAGACCCGACCCCCAAGACCCGAGGCAGACAGAGAGCGGACCAGAGCCCAAGACCCCAAGAGGGACCCCGAGCACGGAGCCCCCAGGGCCACCCAAACAGGATGAACCACTCGCCCACCCCCCAGATCCGACCATAGGGGAGAACCGGAAGAGCCCCACCAGCGATTACACACAATGGCCCCCCGGGGCCAACAGCGACATACTCACAGGCCCCCGCCAGAACCCGCTGCACCGATGTAGCCCCAGGACTTGGCACCAAGGCCCGGGAACCGAGGACGCACACCTCTCAGGCCCAGGCCCAACGGGACCAGAGGCTCCGAGCCCCACAGATAATATATACACTAGATAAGACATCCCCGCTGTTGGCCAATGGAGACCGACATCGTCAGACGGCGGCCATCTTGGCACAGACAGAACGCCCACTCTTAACATGAATGTGAATGGTGCATTTACTATTAAAATAACCATAACTTGCTTAATTTTCAACCGATTTTAAAACGGTTTGGTTTGTTATAAATGTGAGAGATGTTGTTATAATATGGTATACTTAAGATGGACGTTCACATGAAAACGTTATGTAGACACTGTATTGCACTAGCAATATACACAATAAGATTATATTTACATCTATTTATAAATACATGTTTATTTCCACTGAAATTAACTGACATATGTTACAATGCTAATAAATATTTAATACTATTTCATCATAAATAGTATTATTATTAGTGGTATGAAAATAATTTATGCCAATTTTTTCCCTACACATGCAAATATTATGTAATATTAAATACATTATTACACAAACCTTGGTCAATATGTCTAGTTTATTTTATTTAGATACATGAAAGATTTAATAATAGGGAAATAAATAAAAATATAAATAAACAAATAAACAAACAAACAAAAATAAACATCTGATAGTGTGACAAGACTATGTGAGGCAACAGTACTCAAGACAAAAAATTTCAGAGATATATTTGCAGATGAATTTTTTTCCCGGTGTATTTGCAGTAAAACAATTTTTCATATGAAATAGTAAAGGTTAAAAATAATTGTAAACTAACTTTGTTACTAATTAACCTGGTTATGCTGATTCAACCACATGGAGCAGCTCCTCTGGGGGAATCCCAAGGCATGGTTGGGGAGAGGGAAGTCTGGGCCTCCCTACTTAGGCTGCTACCCCCGCGACCCGACCCCGGATAAGCGGACGAAAATGGATGGATGGATGGATGCTGATTCAAAGGAGACTGCATTTCTTCCATACTCACAAGTTGTCTTATTTGTGACTCATATGTGACTCAAGTCCAAGTCATGACTTTTAAGCTCACATCTCTTTTTGGAGCTAATGCCCTTTAAAAAGGAACCTAGTAAAATTAAGGTTACATTTCCTTTTTAGGACTATCATCTCATTATTTGACCATCATTTTCCCCCAGCTTTTTAATATTATATGCTGAATGTTAGCACTACAGGTAATAGGTCAAATCTAGTATAAGTCAACCTCTACCTGAAATGTACACAAGTGTGTTTTCCACAAGACCATCGAAGCGGCTGGGAAGGTAGCTGTGATCATGTATAAGAGCAGGAATGTCAGCAAACGGTGATGGAAGATCTTCTTCTACAGAGGACATATCTACAGCTGACAGGTTTGTTGATGTGTCAATGTGGTAGAACTGGTCAGCAGAGGACATTGGTTCAACTGGTAGGGACTCTGTCTCATCCTGTGCGGTCACATTGCCTTTTATGCTTGGTTTAACACCACACCGGGCCATCAGCTTTCTGAAAATGTTCTTGAACTGGCTGGCACTAGGGTTGTTATTCCATCCACCTTAAAATAGACACAAGATATATAACAGTATATTACATATTCACAGATTCACCGAAAATTAAAAAGTGTTGGAACAACACCATCTTTTAATCTGACAGTCTGCCCTGTCCGATCAAAGTCCTCAGACATGAAGTGATCACTGCAGAGCAGTGTCCTGTCCAGGGCAACAAAACCCTCTCTTCTCAGGGCAACTTCCCACTGCCGCCTCCTCTCTCTGGTTTTGGGAAACCTTAAAAACATGAAGAAGCTGGTCATTATTTTCCACACTTCCTTTCTTTACCTTTGAATTATAGTAATGACAAGTATACACATATATCATACTTTTGGTGTGCTTGCATTTACTTTTGGTACAATAAAACAGCTATTAAAAATGGTATCAAAAAGAAACACTGAATCATAATCATAATTTATATAAAGATACTTTTACAAGCCTTATACCATACCATACCATTTTATTTATAGAGCACTTAAAACAACAACAAGGTCAACCAAAGTGCTGTAAATATATATTATGTCATTATTATGTAAATATATATTATGTATAATATTATGTCAATAATATTATCTCACATAGTCCCACTTTTCATGTGTAGCATGACCTGTAATGTGCACTGATCCAAAATATAACTGTGTTGGTGGGAACAACTCTCATCTACCATAGAGCTATCATTTCTAACCCGGGCCCGAAGCACGACCCTGCACGACCCGAATGTGGGCCGGGCCATAATACTGTGCTGGATGGGCGTCCAGGTTGGTGTCGGGCTTTTGATTGCGTCAACTTACGCGCGCTGCTGGCGATCCAATTATATGGCAACATGGCTTACCATACCATCACCAGCCGCACGCGGCCTTTTCATCGCGAGCTGAAAGAGGTAAAATAAAGTTCAGTTAAGCTTCAGATGGGACTACCAGTTCTTCCAGGAAGCAATCCATCTCCCAAATGGACGTTGAGCCTGCACTCAGCAGACATACATGGCCGACGACCCAAACAGGTGAGAATCCAAAGCAGACATGTCAGAGCGGTGTCCATGTCTGAATAATGCAGAAGCAGGGATTTAACATGCTTTGACAGCCATGAAAGGACAAACACACCCTCAGATCCGATCCTCTGCCCCCCTTAGCCAAGCGCATTCGCCAACCATTAATAACTATCAACAGTCAAAGCTTAATTTTTCTTTTTCTTTTTTTTTCCGGGTTTGGACCTGTAATTACTGTTCATTTGTTGGGTTGTGTGGGGTTCAGAAATGAAGGCTACGGGCTGGGGCCAGGTTGGATTTTTAGGGCCCAAATGAAACTCTAAGCTACCACCACTTCAAACTTTAGCTCAGTATTAATAAATCTGACTAAGTTGGAGCCATTTTTGGGTTGGCTAAGGGCGTTAAACTCTGGTGGCCATCTTGAATTGGACTGATGAGGGGAGTTTGAGGCGGAGTGGTGGCGCAGTGGTTAGAGACGGTGGGCCTGTGATCGGAGGATGGCCGGTCCAAGCCCCGGTACCGACAACATCAAAAAATGTGGGTGGAAAAGGTGAAACACCCACGCCTCCACCCTCATTCACCCCACTCTGGGCCCCTGAGCAAGGCCCTTAACCCCCACCATCTGCTCCCTAACAGGTCTCTCTTGAAAATGAGTCATCGTGGCTCAATGAGACTACCTGGATAAATAAAGGGTAAATGAAATGAAAAAAATGATTATTCACTTGTACATGGATATCTATGTTCAAGAGTTATTTTTTTTTAGCACAACAGTCAAGTTGAACACACACAGACTTGTTCTTTTGGCTGTTTCAGGGTCACCAGTAAGTCATTCCCTCCATCTCATCTCTATGTCCATCTTAGCTCTGATGTGTTAGGATCTCTGTGTTCTGCCTCCCTCTGCTGTCCTTTTTTAGTTCAGGGGCTGTGAGCTGTGATCCTCATCAACTCTTTCCAATACTTTAGGAGGCTGAGTCTCTCCTCAGTTCTTTGCTGGATTGTCAGTCACCGTGGTGACTCAACCTGCAACCTTACGCCCCTCGTGTGCTACTTGAGTTTCTGAAAGACATTAACGACCTCACTTTGACCTTTACAGAAGTCTCTGAGCACCTGAATCCACTTGTTCCCTTAAGGATACAGTATCATGAAAACCCTGCCTTCCACCAGACATTTTGAAATATTTATGTTGTAATAAATGTGTACAGTAAAACTGAAGGTTGAGTAAAGATTTAAATAACATAGTTTGGAAAAATGCAGACATTTTTAATTTTTATTTAAGGTGTTTTAATACAGGAGCAGCCCACTTTGGTCTTGGTCTCGGACTGAGTCAAGCTTTATATCTCTAAATTTAGTCTTGAAGATGTAAAATAGCAGATAAAATAATAATTATTCATAAAGTTTACACAAATCATTCAGAATGGTAATGTTCTGAGGAGGTTGGGTGACCTGCAAAGCCTGCTGAATGGTGTCAGGTCAAAAATGGATGGACTATTCTGAGTTGTGTGTTGAGACAAGTTCTTAAAATTTGTTCTGTTCAGTTTTGTTCATGGGGTGCCGTTTGTAAAGTTACACAGTCAAAAATTAACAGCAATATTTTAGTTTATTTAGCCTATCAAAAGAAAAAAGTAGTTTTTTCAAAGTCAGATTTGCACCATGTTATTCATACATTTATAAATGTCATAGTTCCAAAATGAATATTTGATTTGCAAGCTAAATATTTAATTTACAAACAAAATATCTAACTTGCAAGTTAAATATTTAGTTAGTGAAATAAATATTTAGGTGTAAATTAAATATTTAATTTCCAAGCTAAATATTCATTTTCAAAACTAAACATATAATTTATAAGCTAAAGATTTAATTCCTAAACTAAATATTTAATTTGCAAACAAAATAGTTAGCTTGGACCTAAATATTTTTTCTCCAAACTAAACATTTAATTTCCTAAATAAATATTTAATTTGCTAACTAAATAGTTAGCTCAGACCTAAATATTTGACTTGCTAGCCAAATATTGAACTTGCAAGTTAAATATTTAGTTTGTAAATTAAACATTTAGCTTGGACATAAACATTTAGTTTGTAAACTAAATATTTAGTGTGGAGCTAAATATTTAGATTGCTAACTACATATTTAACTTGTAAGTTAAATATTTAGTTTGTGAACTAAATATTTGGCTTGTAAATTAAACATTTAGTTTGGAACTATAACATTTATAAATGTATGGATAACATAGTGAAAATATGACTTTGAAAAAAAAAATTATGAAAGGCTAAATAAATAAAAATATTGCTGTTAATTTTTGACAGTGTAACTTTACGAAACCCAAAAACCAATGCAGATTTGTTCCTGTCTTTGATTTTATACGTCTACCTTATAATGTTTTGCTAGTTTTTTGATACTTTGTTAAAAAAAAAAAAAAAAAAAATCTTTTGTTTTTTTCTCTCTTTTTGTTTTCTATTGTTTATTGTTTGTTTGTTTATTGTTTAATGAAATTCTATCACTGCTGTTCATTGTTCTTTAGTTTTAGCAGGTCGCTTTCGTAAATGAGCCCATGAGGTTCAAAAGATTTACCTGACTAAATAAAGGTTGAATGAATGAATGAATATGTGCTGTAACATTTGTGTTCTGGTTATTTTTATTGTAAAATAACACTACAAGTAGAAGTCTATACCAGTTGTTTAAAAGGAGGAAATCCCTTGTTGGGTGAAGAGTTAAATACAATAAAACAAAAACAAGGGTGAGGTGAGGGGAACTTGTCTACATTGAGTCATTAATGTTGATTTCTATTAGAGCCAGACGATTTGGAAATTTTGACTATCTCTGATACCAATATTTGGAGGGGAAGCCAAAGGCCGATAACCGATATAATGTCAGAAATTTCTTAGCTTTGTCCACCCCCGAAAATCTAAGTAAGCAGTAAGTGGGGCGGCGCTTGTTTATTAAGCACAGTTGTTTGCAACCTTGAAGCTAAACTAATCAGATCTGTGCTGTATGTAGTCCCACAGTAGGTTTGCAAGTGGTGCACTGATCATAAAAACAGTCTTCCTAACGTGTGTTCACATTTTCTATCATCCACTATTCACCATAAAGCTATCAAGTATGCTACAAAAATATAAATTGAACAAAGAAATGTCCTTCCCTGTTTAAACAGTCAGTCATGTATGATCAAGGTCTAATTAATACTGACTGCAGCATTTTTTTTTCTGTGCAAATAAGTAAAGATTTCAGACAAATAATGCATTTAATTGAGGACAACAAAGATATTGTTACTAACACTGATACATATTTACTGCTACATTAGATTTATTATAACTTGCGCTCCCAAGACATAATTACCTGCAGTGTACCCTCAGTATGGACCAAATACGGCAAAAGGGCTTTGTCTCACTCCGCTCCTGTAACCTGGAACACCTTGCAAAAAGATCTGAAGCTCTCGACTTTGACCTCGCTAAGTGATTTTAAACAACTGCCAAAATTTTTTTTAGTACAGGTATCTTACAATGCTTCATAATATAGCTGTTTTTGTTTCATTTTTTAAATAATTTATTTGATTTACTTTTCATTTTATATGCTTCTTATATGATTGTCTATTATATGTACCATATTTTCCGGTGTATAGGTTGCACCTTTTTATGGTTTTTTCAAGGCCTGCGACCTATACACAGGTGCGACCTGGCTTGTTATCACTTTCGGCGAAACAAATTTTTAAATCCAGCTCATTTCACAATTACGTTCATTTATTAAGGAAAAGTTCAGCTCAGACATATATTTGCTATAATTTTTATCAAACAAATAATTGTTTTTAAGTGTTAATCTTCTTAAAAGCCTTGCTGTGCGCTCCTGTGGCAGACATTTGCAGCAGAGCTAAACGTAGGTGCGACCTATACACCGGTGCGACCTATCTAGGGATTTTTCCAATCTATTGGTGATAATTGGACAATGCGACCTACACAGGTGCGACCTAAACACCAGAAAATACTGTACCTCATTTGTGTTCTTTGTTAAAACAGGTCTCTCTCTCGAAAATGAGTCCTCGAGGCTCAATGAAAGAAATAAAGGTTGAATGAATTGTTCTGGCTAAAGTTTTACAAGGCAATAGCCTATGCTATGTTATCTAAACGTTAGCTTGCTAACTTGCGAGACACGTGGCTGATGACAAGCAGGTTGGAGGATTGAAGATAATTTTTTTATTGTTGATTTGTATTATTTTACAGATCAGTTAAAATAAACTTATCATGCTCTGTTCAGCAAAATACGCTGCACACAGTATGGCTCCCTGCTTTGGCTGTGTCGAATGTGAAGGTGAAACTTTGGGGGTGAGGGGTGGGGTCCTCCCCCAGGAAACTTTGAATAAAGTTGATTCAATTTCCTGCATTTTGGTGTATTTTAATGGGTTGTTAAACATCTACGTTTACCTACATTTGTAAATATTCCACTTCTGTCTAGAAGAGGACCACTGACAGTAGCTCCTCGTTCCAAGATGGCTGCTAATTGCCACCAGCTGTTGGCCATCCCCTGATGAGCACCTACATAAGGCTGTAGTCCAGTGCTACTCTTCGCTGGAGCATTAGTCTTCAGTGGTATTTGTGCCTCCGGCCTGTATATGTTCATATGTATATCTTCAGCTAAATTTATTGAAATTCCAGGAATTGGTAGAATATAGTATTTTATCAGTTATGTATAGGGCTCATAATAACACATTACCTTTAAATATCCAAAGACATTTTATAAAAAGACAAAGTTATTACAATCTCAAAGGGACAGAGATATTCATCAAACCACAATTCAGAACCAGCTTAAAGGGACGGTCTACCTCAATTCAGGGAGTTCGATTGTGGAATGTTCTGGAGAGTGATGTTAAAAATGCAAAATCAATGTATACATTTAAGAAAAAGGTCAAAAAGGACTTGCTCAAAAACTATATATGATGTAACTTAGTGTGTTTGTGTAAATAGAATTATTCATTTTGTGATGTAGTTTGTGTATTACAGTTAGAAAAATTAAGTAGAATTATTCATTTTCTGATGTAGTTTGTGTATTACAGTTAGAATGATGTAGTTTGTGTATTACAGTTAGAAAAATTAAGTAGAATTATTCATTTTGTGATGTAGTTTGTGTATTACAGTTAGATAAATTAAGTAGAATTATTCATTTTGTGATGTAGTTTGTGTATTACAGTTAGTAAAATTAAGTAGAACTATTCATTTTGTGATGTAGTTTGTGTATTACAGTTAGAAAAATTAAGTAGAATTATTCATTTTGTGATGTAGTTTGTATTACAGTTAGAAAAATTAAGTAGAATTATTCATTCTGTGATGTTGCTTGAAGGTTATCATTGGTTGAACAAACTGTGAAATAAGGGGCAGATATAATAAGATTTCATCTTCTTTCTGCTCCCTTCATTTTATCCTACTTGTATTCTTGTATCTGATGAAACTGTCTTGTATTGTTCTTTTAAAATGAATGAATAAACATCAAATCAAATCAAAACAAAATATGTCCTGCTAGTAAATTTACTTAACTGATGTCTCTTGTCTCTAGTAATCCATTCTCCTTGGTGCTGGTTCTGTTCTGGTTCCCTTAGGTCCTGTCTTGGTTCTCCTCGGCCCAGTCCTGGTTCCCCTATAGGCCATGCGTTGTGGCGTACAACATATGGGACGTACTGACTCGTAAAGTGTGCACCCCACTTCTGAGAGCATGTTTCCTGCACACGACAGCTGTGCTCCTCTCCTATGGTTGTCCGTCTTCGGCTCTGATAAAAAAGCAAAGGACGAGTGTGTGTGTGTGTGTGTGTGTGTGTGTGTCTCCATCTGAGGAGGAGATTATAAGTAGGAAAAAAACACACTAAAGGAACAACTCTCAACAATCTGAAACTCAGATCCTAGTAAAGAGCCGTTCCAAAGATTTGGATTGTTCGTGACCTTTATTAACAGAATATTTACTGACTTGCACATTTCAGTAACGTTCCTACAAAAATTACTGGGAGGGAGACGAGGGCTGACTGTCATAATCAATAATTTATAAAACATTATAATCAGCTGGATGAAGAACAGCTTACAGTATTGGAGAGGACAGTTGCTCGCCCACCTCACTGTCATGGTTCACCAAAACCGTTAGCGGAGGCAGCGCTCTGCTAACTTCATATGATTCTCAGAGGCTGGTGTAGATCCCCAGTCATCCAAAACAAATACATAAAATATTCTATAAAAAACAGTAAACTTCTGTGGGTGAGGATGTTTTACTTCACATCTGGAGCTTTCCTAACTCAAAACTGGATGTGGAGCTGCCTCTTGCATTTTAAAGCACAAACCTCCACAGTTTTCCCATTTTTGAACGTAGTGGAACGTCTTCATCAATAGATCCGAAATCCAATTTTTTGTTTGATTTTAAATGAAAATTATTACTGGTTCTCATACTCCACTCGCATTAAGCGCGTAAATAGCTGAACCGAACCTATGAAAATCGGGCTGCTGTTGTTCGGTGTATTGTTTTGCACTATTGTTGTTTTGTGTATGTCATAAATCTTTTGGCGTACCGCTGGGCGTTCGTTATATCTTAGTTGATATCTTAGACCCTTATTTATGTCTCTTTTTACACTTTTAATTTTACTATTGTTGAATGTAACACAATTTCCTTCCACCTCATGTACCACATGTGATGCAAATGACAATAAAGAACCTTGAATACTTGAATGCAGTATTACACATTTTAACATTATTTTCAGACAAATCGGTGTGGACTTGTGACAGATTTGTGGCGTCCAATAAATGTTTGACAAGGACAATGTCCGGGCCGCATGTTGAATTGGACTGCTGTAAAATTTTGCAATAAATTAATTAAGAAATAAACAGTGCCGAACCAAGCCTCCGTGGGGCCCTAAGCGAAGTTTGGTATGGGGCCCACTTCTGTGTGGATTACTGCAATTAACAGTCAGATGATCAGATCATTCACCCACCTAACATAAACTCATTGGAAAGTAACAAAATAAAATAAAAAATAAAATACCAGTATGCAATGTATTTTACAGTAAAACTGTCAACTGGTTTATTATCTTTGGTTCCAAAGAACTGCAGCAGTAATGTTCAAAATAATTATTAGTGCAAGAACAACAACAAACAGATAAAACAACTTAGATGTATAAAAAAGAATTTAATTGTGCAAAAACAGGCAAAATAAAATAAAATATCAAGGAAATACTTAAATAATGTAAATGAACAAAGCACATAAAATGGTTTAAAGAAGAAATTTAAAGTTGAATAATTAACTTGTAAAACTATGTAAATGTATGCAAAGATTTGCAAAAGCTGAACTTAAAATGTATAGAGCTAATAAAAGTGAACCACCAGTGAATATACAAATGTTCTTTGTCAAACGAGTTGTTATAATCTTAAAGGAATAAGAGATTTT
>JBBPBX010000972.1:0-36467 GCA_038048925.1 Garcialebias charrua | reverse complement strand
TTTAAAGTCAAAGTAAAAGTCAACTTTATTGTCAGAACTGCAATATGTACAGGACATACACAGGATTGAAATTGCGTTTCTCTCAGTCCCTCGGTGCCAACAGTAACCATCTAAACACTAAACACTAAAACATTTAATAAACATAAGCATAAAATAGTAAAAGTGTAACACTGTCCTGAGTTTTTTCATAGTAGTATAAAAGTATGAAAATTTACACCAACACTAAAACACCAAACACCCCTAAAACACCAAACACCCAATGAACATAAGCATAAAATGAAATAATAAAAGTGTGATACTGTGTGATATAAATAGTAGCTGAAAGAGGAGAAACATCTGAAACTAGCATTAAAAAGCTAAAAGGAGCATAACAAGTTGAAATGAGCATTAAGACGTTAAATAGGCTGAAAGTCGCAGAAATTAACACGAGAAACTGGAATTTATCTGAAAACAGCATTAGCTAAAAATGCTAAAAAGCTATAGCTGAAATTTTAGAACAAGCTTAAATTAGCAGAAGACAGCAGAAAAAACATGTCTGTCCAATGAGGCTTAAAGAATCAGAAATGATCACCAAAAAGTAGAACTTATCTGGAAAAAAAGCTCAAATTAGCAACAAAAAACAGGTGAAAAGTAGCTAAAACAGCAGACAGAAGCTTACCAGGAGGTGGAGATAGAACATTTTTGCTTAATCAAGCTGAAAAAGTTTAAATGAGTGCCAAAAATTAGCTGAAAAAGCTAAAGTTAGTATAAAAGCAGTGAAATAGTAGCTGATAGCAGAAAAAGCTGAAACTTGCAGAAATAAGCTGAAAGAATCACAAGCTGAAATAAGCAGAAAAAATTTAGAAGAAGCACAAAAATATTGCAGTTAGCAGAAAAAAGCTGAAAGAACCACAAACCAGCTGAAAATAGCTGATTTAAAAAAAAATTGCACAAGGAAGCTGAAAGAAGCTGAAGCAGAACAAAATGTGAAAGGAGCAGAAAAATATTGTAAACACATCTGAAGATGTAAACTGAGCTCAATTCATTTTCTATTAGAAAAGAAATGGCAGAAAAGGCTAAATATTTCAAAAAGCTAAAGTTGCACCAATACCAAAAGTCATAGTAGGATTGTCCTGGAAGAGCTGAACGTTTTTCATTCATTCAACCTTTATTTAGTCAGGTAAATCTTATTGAGCCTCGTGGGCTCATTTACGAAAGCGACCTGCTAAAACTAAAGAACGATGAACATCAATGGTAGAATTTCCTTAAACAATGAACAATAGAAAAACAAAAGTGAGAAAAACAAAAGTGAGAAATACATAGTTTTTTTTTTTAACAATCAAAAAACTAGCAAAACATTAGAAGGTAGATGTATAAAATCAATCAAAGATCAAAGACAGGAAAAGACAATCAAAATCAAAGACAGCATCTTCATTGCAGTTAGCTATGATTGAGCAGTTAGTTTTAATTTATGATTTGATGACATACATTTATGATATGATGACATACAGTATTTTCTGGTGTATAGGTCGCACCTGTGTATAGGTCGCATTGTCCAATTATCACCAATAGATTGGAAAAATCCCTAGATAGGTTGCCCTTTAGCTCTGCTGCAAATGTAAATGGTAAATGGAGCTTATTTATATAGCGCTTTCCAGCCCCCTGTGAGGAGCCCCAAAGCGCTTTACAATACCAGCCATCCACCCATTCATTCAGACATTCATACACCGGTAGTGGTAGCCTGCCTTGCAAGGCGCCATCCAGACCTACCGGGAGCAACTTGGGGTTAAGTGTCTTGCCCAGGGACACAACGACACATGGTGGGCGGACGCGGGATTCGAACTTCCAACCTTCCGATTGGGGGTCGACTGCCATTACCACTGTGCCACGGTCGCCCCGTAAATGTCTGCCACAGGAGCACACAGCAAGGCTTTTAAGAAGATTAACACTTAAAAACAATTATTTGTTTGATAAAAATTATAGCAAATATATGTCTGAGCTGAACTTTTCCTTAATAAATGAACGTAATTGTGAAATGAGCTGGATTTAAACATTTGTTTCGCCGAAAGTGATAACAAGCCATATATAGGTCGCACTGGTGTATAGGTCGCAGGCCTTGAAAAAAAAAAACCATTAAAAGGTGTGACCTATACACCGGAAAATACGGTAGCTTGAAAACTGTGGGACGAGAAAGATTTGAAAAACATACTGAAGAAAATTGGATCATAACAGAGTGAATGCTTCATAAGTCTCACAAACCGTGTGCCATGACTGAAAGAACAAGACTAGAGACAATCGGTCAGTAAGAGTTTTTCCTGCAGGACTCTCCCTTAGAGACGTTCAGGTAACAAGGTGAAACTGGGAGGAGAGACGCTGCTCCTCTGCATCAAGAGGAGCCAGTTGAGGAGGTTCAGGCATCTAGTAAGGATGCTCCCTGGACGCCTCCTGTGGCATTTCTGTGTTTTCCAGTCACTCTAACAAGTCGGTGCTGATAGATACATCCAGTGTTGCCTCATTCAGCCACGCCCGGTAGTCCAAGTCCCAGAAGATTTGAATCAGTCAAATCATGCAAGTCAAAGATATTCAAAGCACCTCAGGCTAAAAACAACACAGCAGGGTTTCCTCGTCCATACACTCACACTTCGTAGTGTTTTATCTGTCATCTGAATGCTTCATATTTACAGTTCAAAGTGTAGATTGGTTGAAACTGGGAAAATAGAGAGACAGCTCTGTCAGTAAACCAGAATGTTTTTTTTCCCCAAACCCAATCCGCTGCCTGATATTTAAAAGCCACAAAACAAATGAAAAATGGTGCACAGCACAGAAAAGCTCATGATTACAACCTATGCACGGACAGATGGTGCAGTCTGCGTTTTGTCTTTGCAATTTTTTTCCCATCAGGAGGAAGACTGTGCTTAGATTATAGGGATGGGATGGAACGGTTGTGGATTGTCCAGTCTGAAACTTTGGAGATTCTTGTTTTTAATGACCGAGTTGAAGATTTTCAAGGTATTTCTCAACCTTTCTCCCCCGACGCTTTGACTTTCTGCACTTTTCCTGTAGTGAAAAAGCCTGCCGTGTTATTATGCCGTGATGGGAGCGAGCTGCATCTTAAAGTATAGGTCACTTGTCCCAGAATTCCTGTGGCCGTGGCCTGGATCGTTTTGATGCTTTGTTGTCCTCACTTTTGGTTGCCGTGGTTTTCCTGACCTCTTCCTCTACCTCTTTTTTAACCTCTCTGACCGTGTAAACACACAAACACACAGGCTCGGACGCCAGAAGTGAACCAGTGTGCTATTTTTACCCTAAACTGCCAAACAGATCCACACACAGACACCGTAGTTTCCGGCATATAAGTCGCACCAGTCCAAAAAAGCATTGTGAAGAGGAAAAAAACAAATAAGTCGCTTTGGCGTGTAAGTTGCATTTATTATGTGTTATTTTAATGATTAAAATTGCTTCACTTTGCCTGGGTGGTGCCATCCATCCATCCATCCATCCATCCATCACGACCAGAGCCCTCCTGCCCCTCGAACGGAACAGTCCGAGACCGGCAAAAAATCAAAGCAGAGTTCCAGGAAAAAGGCAACATACCTCTAAGCTCTGAGGAGATAGTGGACATAAGTTGGTTGTTTGAAAACTTGAATGAGAGGGAGGATGACCAAACTGGTACAATGCGTGACATTGTCTTTGATAACTCCGAGCACACAAATAACCAGCTGCTCAAAGCAAAGATTGAATTGATAAGGCAGAAGAGCAAACGACAAAGAGAAAAACTTCTCAAAAAAGGCCTTGAATTACAACATCAGTTTAGACAATCAGTGATGAAACAGTGCACTGTCACTGCTTTTGAGGCTCACATGCAAAACAAAACACCCTCTGAGGTGTGCCCAGGTCAAAAGGTCGTATCCCAGTCGCTAAAAATAGGAGAGGTTCTCTCTCCTATAGAAAGCGAGAATAAACACCGTCGTCTCAATGGTCCTCTGACCTCGGAAGAGGTGGAGAACACACGTCGGTTGTTAAAAGAGTTGGATAATACTAGCAAGAATGAACAAGATTTTCAAACTGACATACAACGAAATGTTGGTACCAGCTGGAACAGTGACTCAAAATGGTTTAAAGGGAGCCCCGCCCCTGAAGCACCTCAGATTGAAAAATCTGAGACAAGCAACGAACCACAAAAGGTAGGTGTTCACTCTTTAGGAGACCCAAAATGGTTCAGATCGAACCAGGTGGGTGAAAACCAAGGTCCATTGGTGGGTGGATTTCAAAAGAAATTGAAGTATGAGGACCTATACTCATGTAACTATTAGGGTTGTACATCTCTGTGTGACAGACGATTCGATTCACATCTAGATACAAAGGTTACGATTCGATTCAAAAACGATTTATTTAAAAACCGGAACGATTCGATTCGATGCAGTGTGAAGGCGATTCGGTTCGATTCGATGCAGTGTAAAGGGCGATTCGGTTCGATGCAGCGTAAAGGCGATTTGGTTCGATTAAACTTCAAATAATTCTACGTTTTAACATTTGTTGATGTACCGGTAGACAAATATTTCATTATGAAAGAAAAAGGACCATTTCTATCAATGTGACATTCTTAGAGCATTTTTAACACTAGGAATACCAGAATATTCAGATGAGTACTACACTTACCAGAGCCTGTCAAATGACAGATTGAGGGATTTGCATTCAATTAGGTTTGTGTGACCCCCTGGGGCTGAAGTCTTTTGTGTGCTCAAAACATCCCCCAGTAGCCAAAACAAAACATCTCCCCCATATTCCAACAACAACATTCTTTCTGCAGGTTGAAAGTGCAGCTTTTTACAACACAGACCAAACTTTTGGAGATGTTGATGACTCTTTGCAAATGTCAACGCTAGAAACTTCAGTTTATTTTATAGATATACGTTTTATACTTTTTATACTACTATGCAAAAACTCAGGACAGTATTACACTTTTATTATTTCATTTTATGCTTATGTTCATTGGGTGTTTGGTGTTTTAGGGGTGTTTGGTGTTTCAGTGTTGGTGTAAATTTTCATACTTTTATACTATTATGAAAAAACTCAGGACAGTGTTACACTTTTTTACTATTTTACTATTTTATGCTTATGTTTATTAAATGTTTTAGTGTTTAGTGTTTAGATGGTTACTGTTGCACCGAGGGACTGAGAGAAACGCAATTTCGGTCCTGTGTATGTCCTGTACATATTGCAGTTCTGACAATAAAGTTGACTTTGACTGCCTCTAAGCGAGCAGGTCCCCGGTTCAAATCCTGGTCCGGGGGCCTTTCTGGGTGGAGTTTGCATGTTCTCTCCGTGCATGCGTGGGTTTTCTCCGGGTGCTCCGGTTTCCTCCCACAGTCCAAAAACATGCATGTTAGGCTGATTGTTAACTCTAAATTGACCCTAGGTGTGAGTGAGACAGGTCCCTCTTGTAAATGAGTCCCCGTGGCTCAACGAGTCCAGCCTGTATAAATAAAGGTTGAATGAATGAATGAACAAACTGATATGGAGAGAACACAAATTCTGTAAGAATAAAAATACTAAATATCACCTATTCCACGGTCAAGGCGGGATTGCATTGGTCACTTTTATCTGAAGGCGGCGGGATTGTACAGGTGGTCCCCGACTTACGAGGACATCGACTTACAGGCCTTCGGCCTGGAAACCCTGCTATGGACCGTGTCGGTTCATAAGTTTCTCCGCGGAGACACATGCGCTTTATGTGAACGGCGGTTTTGTCAGGAAGGCATCTTTGTCCTTCCTGGACGAAGGACAAATGGTAAATGGAGCTTATTTATATAGCGCTTTCCAGCCCCCTATGAGGGGCCCCAAAGCGCTTTACAATACCAACCATCCAACCATTCATACACACATTCATACACCGGTAGCGGCAGACTGCCATGCAAGGCGCCATCCAGTCCTACCGGGAGAAACTCGGGGTTAAGTGTCTTGCCCAGGGACACGACACATGGTGTGGGGAAACGGGATTCGAACCTCCAACCTTCCGATCGGTGGACAAGTGCCATTACCACTATGCCACGGCTGCCTATCTGCCTATCTGCAAGCTACATGCTGAGTGAAATAAAATTGAATAAAGTTGTTTCACTCCAGTTTTCATGTAAACATTCATACTTTTGAGTGTGGAAAAATGATTGTGTTATACAACAAATACAGAGCTTTATCATTCAATGGGTCTCTGACTTTGTACAGTACTGTAATAGATTTAGTATTTTTATTCTTACAGAATTTGTGTTCTCTCCATATCAGTTTGTTCATTCATTCATTCAACCTTTATTTATACAGGCTGGACTCGTTGAGCCACGGGGACTCATTTACAAGAGGGACCTGTCTCACTCACACCTAGGGTCAATTTAGAGTTAACAATCAGCCTAACATGCATGTTTTTGGACTGTGGGAGGAAACCGGAGCACCCGGAGAAAACCCACGCATGCACGGAGAGAACATGCAAACTCCACCCAGAAAGGCCCCCGGACCAGGATTTGAACCGGGGACCTGCTCGCTTAGAGGCAGTCAAAGTCAAAGTCAACTTTATTGTCAGAACTGCAATATGTACAGGACATACACAGGACCGAAATTGCGTTTCTCTCAGTCCCTCGGTGCAACAGTAACCATCTAAACACTAAACACTAAAACATTTAATAAACATAAGCATAAAATAGTAAAATAGTAAAAAAGTGTAACACTGTCCTGAGTTTTTTCATAATAGTATAAAAGTATGAAAATTTACACCAACACTGAAACACCAAACACCCCTAAAACACCAAACACCCAATGAACATAAGCATAAAATGAAATAATAAAAGTGTAATACTGTCCTGAGTTTTTGCATAGTAGTATAAAAAGTATAAAACGTATATCTATAAAATAAACTGAAGTTTCTAGCGTTGACATTTGCAAAGAGTCATCAACATCTCCAAAAGTTTGGTCTGTGTTGTAAAAAGCTGCACTTTCAACCTGCAGAAAGAATGTTGTTGTTGGAATATGGGGGAGATGTTTTGTTTTGGCTACTGGGGGATGTTTTGAGCACACAAAAGACTTCAGCCCCAGGGGGTCACACAAACCTAATGGAATGCAAATTCCTCAATCTGTCATTTTACAGTCTCCCATGGGAGCTATATGTAAAATATGTACAAGTACATATGTTTGGTATTCCTAGTGTTAAATTTGTAAAAGTCCACATATATCATATCTAAAAGGGTGCTGTAAAGCACTAGTAAAAATAAAGTAAAAATCCAAACAAAATAATCACATGTTAAATGTGTTTATTTTTAAACATGGACCTAAAAAGACCAGCTAAAAGAAAATTTCCTACAGAAAATACAGAAAAAATATAAAAGGCACAAATGGTTACAGCAGCATGTAATAAAATAAAAATCACTAGGGAAAAAAACAAACAGGAATAAGCTAAGCACAAAGCCCCTGTGTGTGCAATAACCCGCTGTGCAAATAACCTGTCACACAACCTGTAGTTTGGTAGTTATGTGCAATATAGATCATGTGCATTTTAGCTTATATTTCATTACTACTTTAAAATAGTTATTCACACAAATTCATCCTGCTTCACCGTTAAAATTCTACCATGTTGTTTACTATTTTTCTCTTCAAAGTCAAAGTCAACTTTGGCAAAACTGCAATATTTACAGGACATACACAGGATTGAAATTGCATTTCTCTCAGTCCCTCGGTGCAACAGTAACCATTTAAAACACTAAAACACTAAACATTTAATAAACATAAGCATAAAATGAGATAATAAAAGTGTAATACTGTCCTGAGTTTTTGTATAGTAGTATGAAAGTATGAAAAGTTACACCAACACTAAAATACTAAACATTTAATAAACATAAGCATAAAATGAAATAATAAAAAGTGTAATACTGTCCTGACTCCTGAGTTTTTTGCATAGTAGTATAAAAGTGTAAAAAGTATATCTATAAAATAAAATGAAAGTTCTGGCATTGACATTTGTAATAGAGTGACAAAGCAGCATATGACTAATTCTGATGACTGATTCTTCAGAAACTTTGTAAATATTATAATTATTGTTTCACTTTTTGGTAGTTTATTTTGTACCCTTATTGCATGCTTTAGTATTTCCTGTTTGCTTGTTGTTTGTTTTTTAGCCAGTCAAAATAGTTTTTTCTCATCCTGAGCATTTCATTGTACTAAGTTAACCCTGTGTTAACCTGCATATGACAAATAAACACTTGAACTTGAAAATACAAAACATAATGCAAGAACAGTACGCCTAACAACAGCAGCACGAACATGAGTTTGTGTGAGCAGGTGGGCACGGATTAATATAAAAATATGTCATAAAAACAGCAGCATGAGATCATATCAGCAGCATGAATAATCAGCAGCACATATCAACAGTCAAAGTGCCGATTAGTATAAAATAAATCAAACTGCAGCTTTTTGACCTGGGGAGGTAGTCTGAACAAAAGTGATGTCCTGCATTTCTACATTCAAATGTGTCAGGTTAAATCTGCAATCAAACACAGTGAAGTAGTTCACTTCCTTATGTTTGTGCTTACATATATTTTTATTAATCATAATCATCCTCATCTTTTTTTGCGGCAGATTTTTCTTAAGGAAAATCAGCTGATCCACATGCTCATGTTTGAGTAGACTGCGTTTTGTGGAAACAATATCTCCTGCAGTGCTGAAAACTCTCTCAGATGCCACACTGGTGGCTGGTATGCAGAGATACCTTTTAGCCATAGATGACAGCAGTGGCAAGTCCAGTTGCTCTTTCCACCACTCTAGTGGGTTTTTTGCCAGGGGCAAAGAGTCACGCTCTCTGTACCTTTTGAGTTCTTCACTGGCCTGGTCCCTCACAGATCTAGTTGCCATCCTTACTTCAATGTCACCCAACAGCTCGTTCAGCGCTGACATTTTCTTACAGGGTGGTTCATCATCTGAAATAGAAAACAAGCACCATATATTACTGGTTATGTTTGCCATGAAGTTTTTTTTTTTTTTACTGACTTAACCATTTTATGTAAAAATCTTCATCTGATGTTCAGAATTTATTTATGTAGGGACTCGTGTATAACATGTGTAAAAGATGTATCATTATCATCATGATTATTATTTAACTCTTTCTGTGCATGCAGATCCTCTCATTATAGTGAATGTGTTTTATGCTGATACAATGACTGCAGCACAAGTTTAAGACAAAGTAAGCTCATTCTTGATCACAAGTTATAAAACACAAACCTTTATGCTCATCTTGGGTCTGGGGTGCATCATTGCAGACGTCCGGAACTCCAGTTGGTTCAGTCTGGCATGGATCAGTCTGCACTGGACCTCTTTGAACTGAATCCCCCGTTACCTAGAAATAAAACATGACATTACATTTAGTGTACAGTATGATTAAATGCAGTGTAAACAACAAAACACAGCAGACTGTAACTGAATGCATTGCACTGTAAGATGTATATTTTGACAGTGTGTTGGGGGATTTACCTTGTGATGCAGGGATGTTGCTTCTGCTGACAGGTTTGTGAATGTCCTCTCTGCATCATGGCTACTGATGAAGAGCAGGGATTTAAAACGGGGGTCCAGAGCTGTTGCAGTGTGGAAGAGATCTTCAAGGCCTGTGTAGCGTTTCTCCAAGTCATTCTTGAACGCCTGCTTCATCTCTCTGATTAACACTGAGTCTTCATCTGATGGTTCAAAGTTCTTTTTAAGCTTTACTTTTACAGGAACAATCATAGAGAGTGTGGGTCGCTTGTCTTCAGACATGCTGGTGGTCACAAGTTTGACCGGTGCCATCAGTTTGACAATATCTTGAATGTCGCAGAAGTCTTTGTCCTTGAGAGTATTCACCTCTTCTCCTTTTCTGAGGTCCCTGGACATGAGTGCTGCAGAAATAGCAGGATGTTGTTCAAAAAAGCGTTCAAGCATGTCATGAGAGCTATTCCACCGCGTGGATACATCTTGGATGAGTTTGTGGGAAGGCAAGGCCAGTTGTTTCTGTTTATCTTGAAGGATTTCTGCTGCTCTCACACTACGATGAAAAAAGGCAACCACTTTCCTCACTCTTCCCAGCAACCTTGCTACTGTGTCAACTTTAAAGGCTTTCTGTGTGGCAAGATTAATAGTGTGTGCAAAGCACATGAGGTGAGGAGTCATCTCTGCTTCCACTCCAGCTAATACCATGTTTGTGGCGTTGTCTGTCACCAGGGCTGGATCTTTATCAAGAAGGTTCCAGTCAACACATGCCTGTTTTAGCAGAGCACCAATATTTTTCCCAGTGTGGGAGCCTTTGAATGCCCTGGTTTGCAGCACGTGCACATTTAATTTCCAGTCTGGAGAGATGTAGTGGACAGTGATGGTCACATAAGACTCAGTGGAGCATGACGTCCAGGCATCTGTTGTAACAGCAACTCGTTCTGCACGTGCCAATTCTTTTTCAACTTGGCTCTTCACTTGGGCATACAAAGCTGGCATGCACGTGTTTGTGAAGTGCTGCCGGGATGGAATCTTATATCTGGGCTCTAACGTGCGAATCATGTCCTGAAATCCTTCCCCCTCCACTATATTATATGGACACAAGCCCTTAGCGATAAAACGTGTTATTGATGCTGTTATAGCCTTAGCTCGTGCTGAATTATCACCGAGTTGCCCATAAAATTGAGTGATAACGTTACCCCCCGTCGCTTTCTGTGATGCAGCTGCATGCTCCTGCTCGTTTTTATGAGGCTTGAGCAGTTTGCCATACTCGTCTTTGTGTTTCCTCGTTGCATGTTGATCGAGGTTTGTCGTGCTACCAGTGTACTTCAGAGGGGCTCTGCATAGCTTACAAATAGCGTGGCTTTTATCGAGTTGTCCATCCTTCTTGTAAAACCCGAAAACGTTCCACACTTTAGATTTTTGTCTGGCTGATGAGTTGAAAATCTTTCGCGGTGACTCGCTAGCGCTGCTGCTAACCTCCATGTTCTTCGTCTTGGTGAGCTACGGCGCATGCGTGAGAACAGCTTCGCGGGCATTCCCAACTCTCGCGTTGTTTTAGAAACACATTGTAAACCCAGCAAGTCTCGCGATAACCGGTCCGTGTCTCTTCAACCGGTTCATCTCAGGATTTGTGGATGGTTGCTGTCGGTTTACATGGCTGCTACCGATGCAACCACATCGCTAGCTTGTAAAACCGGATATCCGGTCGAATCGGTTAATCTATAACAAGCCTAGTAACTATGCGTGGTCCCAACAGACACCCCCGAGCCTTGGAACTGCACCTCCCGCGCCTCGAACAGAACAGTTCAAGACAGGCAAAGAGTCACGAATGTCCCGGAATAATGGCCCAACACCTCTATGCTCGGAAGAGACAGAGGAAGTAAGTAGTTTGTCAGTAGATTTGAATGTTACTGTGCTTGACCAACCTGATACAATGAGTGGCGTTATCATTGATAATGACACTATCAACATTGACCAACCTGGAGCGATGTGTAGCACTGTCTTTCACAAAGACTCAGAGCACACAAATAACTCGGCGTACACTACTACCAACATTGCCATGGATGTTGACAGCAAACCAATTGCTGACATACAACAACATCCTGAAGGTAATGATGCTGACAGCCAACAAGATGCTGACAGTGAACATGAGTACACAGCCAGAGTCACACGTAAACAGAAACGTGGGCCAAGACCTGTGAGGTTTCTGTGTAACTTTAAACAAAGGGGGGTGGCTAAGAAAGCTTACCTGCCTATCACACTAGAAGGTGTCCTTGAGCGTGAAGCCCTCCCGGACGGTAGTGCTGATATAACCATTATGTCGGCCAAGCTGTTCGAGGAGCTGAGAACCGCCGCTAACGGTGTTGACAGGCAAATACCCTTTGAGAAATGTGCTATTGAGCTACAGGGTCTCGCAGAGACGAGAACAACCCTAACAGCTATAGCTATGGTTCACATGCAAGATTGGCGAAATGACACTACACCACCCGGTGTACATGTCTAAACTTGACTCATTCCCATTTCTGGTTGGCCAAGATTTTATAAACCGCTTCGGCGCGATTATAGATTATGGTCAACAGAAAATGTGGGCAACAGTGAGAAAACCCCTGCCAATAAAAGTGCCTCCTAGTGGTGATACAGACTGCCTAACCGCAGGTACCGCAGAGGACACAAGGGACTCCTCATCCGAGGACGAGAGCCCGGTAAGTGAACCTTCAACTACAGGTGAGACAGAAGAGACCCAAAAGTTGGACCAAACTCTGGCCCAACAAGAGAACCTCCTCTGTGAGCTGACACATTCAGCACTCACTGAACACTACCTACCACAGGTAGTGAAAGGTGTTGAGATCCAAGGATCCCACACCGAAGACGCTGTACTGTCCTCTGAGACAGGTAATTCGGCAATCAAGCCAAGCTTTCGATGAAACCTTGGTTCAAGGGCATCTGAGTCCAGAAAATGACAGTCATCCAAACGCTGACAGTCACTTGGACATCATTGTTGCAGATTACGAGGACCCCTCATCAGACAAGAAGGGGGCAAACTCACATTACCTACCACAGGTAGAGAAAGGTGTGGAGATCCAAGGACCCCACACCGAGGTTGCTGTACTGTCCCCTGGGACAGGTAAATCGGCTATCAGCCAAGCTTTCGATGAAACCTTGGTTCAGGGACATTTGTGTCTAGAACTAATCAGAAATGACATAGTTTTTACAGACTCAAAGAGCCCCTCTTCAGTCAAGAAGTGGGAAGACACACACAACGACAGTGACCCGTCGCAGTCTGTACAATCAGACACACCTGCGATTGCGCCGACAGTTGTGACACACCTGAATTACACGGAAAGAGGTAAACGTAAGAAGATACGTTGGCCAAAACCTAAACGATTCCTGTGTACCGTCTTCTCTCAGCTGCGCGAACAGCTTAAACTAAACGGTGGCATCCTAACTTGTGCCCATGGACGGACGTCCTCACCTGTGATCGTGGTCCCCCATGACCAAAGGGGGGTGATGTTAGGCCATGCCAAAGACAAAGATTTGAATGTACACCTCAGAAACACTTTTGCTTTCGCCCAGAAAAACCTGGAAAGATCCGCTGAAGGACGTAAGGCGTACTATGACCAGAAGGCCTCTCACAATGAACTCCAAGTGGGAGACAGAGTCTGGTACTATACGTTCGCCCCAGCAACCGGGAAAGGAGGGTCCGAGACCGGAACTCTCGCCCGCAAACTGATGCCCAGGTGGACTGGACCTCATCTGATAACAGACAAAGTGTCCTCAGTCGTCTACGAAATCAAAATCAGCAAAGGCCGCAAAGAGCCAATTGCTAAATGGGTACATCGAAATCAGATCAAACCTTACAAGGCGTTCAATAACTCCACAAAAGACAAAGATCTCACAAACACACCGACTTCATGGGATAATAAGGTCGTACAAACACAAGTTAGTAAATAAACTAATCAGGTTTAAAAGTGAAGTCTGCAGTTTCTGTAGAACATCAGCACTTAGAAAAAATTTCAACAAGCAAAGCATTCTGATCCCTCCCCCTCAGAGCCATATATGGCTCTGCCCCCTTGTGGTCTGTTGAAATTCAAATTCAAGCTCTGTTTTTATTGGCTGATTCAAATTCAAGCTCGGTTTTTATTGGCTGGTTACAAACTTTGTTTTTATTGGCTGGAAAATGGCGGGTCACTTTTTCTTTTTAGAAATGCTTATTTACCACCTGGAGAAGCAAGGGGACAATATTTTTTTTAGTTTTTTTCAGAGATTACCTCTCTAACATCAATCTAGTGACAGAGTGAAGAAATATGTTAAAAATATATTGTTAGAAAAGTTACATATAGCAGCTTTAAACTACCGTATTTTCCACCCTATAAGTCGCATTGCCCAATTTGAACTTAGAAACGCTAAGCCTAAAACCCACAACAAAAAACTAACCTTAACAACCGTTTAAATCCACGAGATTTAATTTGACCTCGGTCATAAAGTTGAGACCTGTTTTTCTTGTGTGTTGCACTTTGGAATCTGACGACAAGAGTGTGTCGAAGCAGTGAAACGTTGTTTCCTTGTTGTTTAGTCATTACTGTTGTCATTAGTTGAGATATTGTTTTGGTTCTGAACACTCCCAGCCAAAAAGGTTTTGTATTAACATTGGTTAATGAATGATATGGATTTAACTATGCCAACATGCAGTTCGTTTTGTTAAATCTCAATCGTCGAAGAGTCAATGTAGTTTAAAGCTGCTCAAGGTACAATAAACTACACTGGTCTCATAATTTCTAAATTGAACCGATTCGATCGTTTCTATTCTAGATTATCTATTCATTTTGATGAGTCTCGCCATAGACTTCAAAATTTATTAGGAATACCAAATCCTACGTCGTTCGTCTAAAAGACAACAGACATTTAGATCAAACTATATTTCATTTTTCTATTTTAGTTTAACCTAAACTAAGTAATGAATGGAGGAATAGTTTGGAATTAGAGGCCTTCGTTACAGAAGCCCTCCAAAATTTTATAGGTATAGATCCCTATATCTAATTTTACAGAATTGATCCACCCCTTAATTGGTAATTGTAGCTGATCTAAACCATGATAGCTTACATACCAGGTGCATATAGGTAGGGCCTAATGTAAAATCCCAATCATAAGCCCACCTAAAAAACCACATAATTGCATGACACATAGAACCAGAGTGGCACTGACTGGAAACCAACCAGCCAACAACCTTCGATGTGGGGACCTGCAGCTCCAACGCTTGGTCTTCAACCTTCATCCAAGGGTCGCCTCCTCTGCGTCAATCGAGGGATCCCCTCTACATGCTGATTATGAAAACAATTGTTGCTGATCAATCAACAAAACTAATCGTTGTGGAATTACTGCTGTGGAATTACCGCTGTGGATTATAAGACTTTGTTTTCCAAGGGATCACAGACTTTGTTTTCCAAGAGTTAACAGACTTTGTTTTCCAAAGGATTAAAAGCTTTTCGCAATGGGATTACCTCCGAACAGTATGGAATTTCCAAAAACTTTATGGGATTATAATTTTTGATTTTTCTTTTCCACTTGCTGGATTACTTCAAGATCAAAGACAGTTCAAGGTTTCCTTTCGTGTTGGACCCCATCCCCAAGGACTGGCGATGGCTTCCAAAAGGGGGGAGATGTAATGGACCTACCCAGGGTCAAACTAAGGTTTTTGAACTGTCCAGTGATGACCTTTACTGACCTCTCAGTAAAGCAAGACATTTACTACAAAATCATTCATTTAGCTGTAATCTGATAAATATAGTCACCAAAAGAGACTATTTCTATCTTTGATTTTAGGCTGATGTGATCAAAAGAATAACTTTTGTCATTTTCATGATGTGTGCTTTTAAGCTGTGTTATTCTGTGAGAGTTAAACTGTGTTCACTGCTGTGTCAAAGGTGAAATCTCGGGTCACAGAGACCGGACGGTTTTGTTTAGAAACTCAGAGGACAGTAATCCGTTGTTTTTCATGAAAGGGCTCCAGCTTGCTGTGCCTTTCCCTAAACAAATCTCTCTCTGCTCTGGCTGTAACCTTGGGCCTGATAAGGCAAGTGCACTCCTCTCTTTGTTCCTGCTTTTTAAGTTCTAACTGTGCGAGAACGCTTCAGAGTTTCTGGGAGCTTCGAAAGATGATGTGAACTTTCCAAAGAGCTGAATGACCACCAGTCACGCGCTAAGGACTCGTCATCCAGCTGGGACTGATAACATGTTGTTATGGGTCCACTTCGAACTAGCGTAAGCTAAAAAACTTTGTTTATTCCTTCCTGGAATAAGTTTATCTTGAAGTCAGAGGCCTGAAGCTGACATATTCTCTGATGACCAAGCGAAAACCAGGAGACGTTGAAACGTAAACCAGAACCCTGCTCGAAGGTATTGTACTGGTTCCCACAAGGACCCGTGCATCTGAAAAGCTACAAGGTCTTCCCTCTTACCGGGCTGTCGTCAAAAGGTAAAGAGCTGTTTACAAAATGTACCTGGATTTTAGCAGAAGTCGGAGGAGAAGTGTCACTCTGGCATCATGCTCACGATAATTTCCTTTAAACCATCTCTCCTCATATTTCCTTTTCCTCTCAAACTAAGCTGGAAACTATTTTAAGTTAAAGAGCCACAGACTAAATATGTTTAACATCTAGTATTTATGTTTGTTGTGTTGAATTTAAGTGTGCTGACGTTTTAAATTACAAGAAAGTGAAATCCTGTCAATCAAGTGTAATGGTGTTAATTTAGTTGATTCATTTTAAATAAATGATAGTGTCTCTTTGACATATCAAGCTAAGTTAACGTGTCCATTGTCACTTTATAGCTCTGTTTATGTATCCATCATAAAGATCACAGAAATATTGGGTAAACTGAAAAAGAAAAGAATCCGTGAATTTACTATTCAATCTGAATAAGTAAATTAATTAAGGTAAAGAGGTCAGTATTAATATTGACCTCCTCATAATCCTTTACACTTATTTAGTCTCAAATTATAAGTAAGTCTAAATTGTCACTGTTTTAAGCTAGCCACTAATGTTGCGGATTAAACCTTACTTTCCGCTCGAGTTGGTTTTTTGTTTCTCTTTGGATCGAATGCTGGAGTGAAAGACACGACAGAGGTACTTGAAATTCCAAACCCACTTTAATTAATCATAAGTTTAAAAGTCACAGAATACATTTGTTATATTTTATAAGCTATATATATATATATATATATATGATCTCATATGAGAAGACAGAGAGAGAAAGAAAGAAAGATAGGAGAACAAAGAGAACATGAATGCGCATTCAATGGAGACAGCATACAACCTGATGGGTTGGTCCCTCGTGGCCTGCTTCTGCGTTGTCTGTTGGAGGAGGGAAACTTATACTTTTATACTCTTCTGTGGGGCGTTTTCTGCTCTCAACCAATAAGAGAAGTTTTGCTTTGTTTTCTTGTAGGGTGTTTCCTGCCTTAACCAATAAGAGCAGTTTTGCTTTGTTTTCTTGTCCTACCCCACTGCCAGAAAGCTTCTGTTCTGGTTTACCCAGGCCTCAGGGGGTTTCAGCTTACTCTGGTTTCCAAAACTAAATATACAGCAATGTTGAGCATCCACAAATCACACACACACTAGTAGACCACCAAGTGACCAATCAGTGCAACTGGACACCAAACCACACCAAAGACACACATAATTAGGGCTGTTCTGACACTCCCTGGCTGAGCAAACATGTAGAACAAGAGAGAGAGACTGGTCATTTTAACACTGTTTGAAAACCCCTTTTGGAGAATAAAAACACGATGAATAAAATATATTTTATTTCATAACAAACCCCCTTTGGACCTCAATTCCTGAGGTCCATCCCAAAAGAAATAAAATCACACACCTAATAACGCAACTAAACGCACATATACACAATATTCAATCAGTTTTTTCAAAATCCTCTAAGTTATCATTTTTTAACAGAAGCAGTTGGCGTATCACTTCAGGATCCCTTTTTTCCAGGGTGGACGTGATAAGTCTAACCGTCAAAGACCTTAAACAATGCACGTAGCAGCACCCTCGTTATAAGTATGCCTAAGAAAATAGCCAATGATACCATTATAGATACAAACACCTGTTTCCAGGGACCGAAGATCTTTATCAGCCAATCGTCCATTGGGTCGTCCAGACCTGAATGAATTTATTAATATGCAAATTGTAGAATATAAGGAAATATATGCAAACTGATGGAGATGTCTGAATTTTTGAATCACAAACTACTGTGGTTATTGATTGGATCGGATCAGATTCAATATTTAGGGCATGTCCGGAACTGGCTCGCTGACTTCACCGAGAACACCAAGGCTGGACTCCCAGGCTACCCTGCTCAAAATAAACATTCGAGGGGTTTAAAAACAATGGCACTGAACGAGGGCGCTGGACTTTTATCCAAGCAAATGACTGTCCACAAAGACTGTCCACAAAGACTGTCCACAAAGACTGTCCACAAAGTTAAGATGAGAGACTGTCAGCAGAGCAAAGGCAAAGATTTTGTCAAAAAGGTCATCAAAGGTCATCAAACGCACATGACCAGAATATGCGGTCACTGGATGCTCTGACAAGAGTGGTCTGAGCACATTCTCCAACAAGAAAATGAGAACAGGTCCTGAAGTCACCCACGCCAACTGTCCAGCTGAAGGTCATGCCCCCGTATGGATCTGTGAAGATCTGTCAATGATCCTGGTATCGTGTTTCAAAACTGCAGTCTGCTATGATTAATTTTATTTAATGAAACACATTCTCATGATATGGCTTGCTAGACAAGCAAGGCCACAGAATTTGTAGTTTATATTGTACTATGTGGGTCTGACGACTTATTTTTCCGTTTCCTGTAACTCCGTGATGAAACAGAGATAATCCCAGCTCATAACCCTGAAACAAGTAAATATTTATATTTTTTGTTTTTTGCAGATTAAAATTGTGTCTCCACAGACATTCAATGTTTTGTGGAGCTGAAGGAAGGATAGCAGATTATCCTTGACGGGAATGCATTTTGGTTGGTCTGGTTTTCCACAAAGGAATTGATTAAGAGATTTTTAGAACAATTTTTATAGCTTTATGCTTTAAATCTTAGATTATTTATACCATACCACTTTATTTATAGAGCACTTAGGCTGACGCGGGCCAACCAAGGTTCTGTACGATAGAAACAAGCCAAGCAGACAGTGAAACGAGAGGAAAAACAAAACAAAAACGAAAACAAATTATATAGAAAAAGCAACAGAAACTAGCTAATATAGTGAACAGTGTATATTACAGAGAGGATCAAAACAACTCACATCATGTTAAAGTTTGGAAGAATAAAAGTGGGTTTTTAATCAAGACTTAAAGACTGAGTGAGGGAGCCTGCCTGACACTCAGTGGCGATATATAATAATGCAATAAGGGAATATTAGGAGGTGTTCCTAGAAATAACTAATAATAATAAAGAATATATCACTAATAACATTAATGAAGGCTCATAAAAGGAAACAGCTCATTCATTGATTAGATGATCAGTTATACAAAAAATAACTTTTTAGATTTTTATATTCAACAGCATAGCCATTTAAAGGATCATTTAAGAAGCACGTTGTACTGTAGGATAAATCAGATAAACCTACAAACCACATTGCTTTTATATATGTTGTTTAATAAACAGGTACTGTATATGTCATTTGATAAACAGGTATTTTTAACAGATCCAAAGAGAAAAAAGATGGGGGACGCCCTGGAGTTTTGGATCTATTCAAAAGGTTGATTTGAAAGGTTGATTTTGAAATGTGGTGGTTCTATATTTTTAAAAAACACGACTGACCCTGACTATAGACTGGACTTATTTTGAGAACATGAACCATGTATATATTGTGAATTCTTTATTACTACAGCGCTGTATGTCTATATATATATGTTTATCGCTGTATGTCTATATATATATGTTTATGGCTGTATGTCTATATATATATGTTTATGGCTGTATGTCTATATATATATGTTTATGGCTGTATGTCTATATATATATGTTTATGGCTGTATGTCTGTCTATACGGTTGTATGTCTGTCTGTACGTATATGTCTGTCTATGTCTGTATGTATGTTTTGACTTTTTCCACAGACTATGTAAAAGGTAAAGTATTTTAAGTGAGTATAAATCGTCTCCTGTCTCCTGCTACAATGATCATGCTAATTAAGAATAACTTACTAATTAAAAACTAACCTCAAATCAAAGTGAGTGATTACTCATTTTCATTGAAGAATGAAATCATTGGTTGTTGTTGTTTTTTGCCATTAAATACAAATGTTTTAGATAATAAGAATGGAATTTTATTTTAAGTTTAAAGAAACGATTATTATTATAGCCAATTACAGAATTTAGTTTAAGTTAACAGATTTGACTCACTAAGGAGTTACCCACAGTTTGACCTTCCCCAGACCACAAATGGCTCATGGGATCAAAAGGCCTTAGTTTTATTTGACAATTTGCAAGTTTTTTGGTGTCCAGTTCTCCTCTAAAAAGACTACAGGTTTCCGGAACTCCTTCAGGGGGAGTTGCCAGAGATGCCAGTGAATCCCGCCTTGACTCGAGGTCCTGCTAGGGACGGCTGAAAACGAGGGTGAACGGGACCCCAACAGGTGGTGGAAAGGACGCGTCATCTTCTCGAGAGAAAAAGCAGCAGCTGTTACATCTGAGTGACCGGTGCTCCCCTGAAAATGAGTGACCGGTGCTCCCCTGAAAATGAGTGACCGGTGCTCCCCTGAAAATGAGTGACCGGTGCTCCCCTGAAAATGAGTGACCGGTGCTCCCCTGAAAAGGAAGTTTGGAACAATCGCTGAGCCAGATTTTGAGATGGATCTGGTCAGAGCAAAGCTCTCCACTTTGTCAAGACATGTGGCTTGACTACACTATGCCACACACAATTCAGGTTTGCGACCTGCTACTGTGCCCGCAATTTATGCCTGAATAGACTAAACAACAGACAGCTGGACAAGACTGAAGCCATCAAACTGCCTGATGCCCTCCACCCACAAGGCGCACAAAAAGCTCTCCCCAAAGAAAAAAAATGAACTTTGACAAAAACCCAAGAAGAAAAAGACTTGAACAAAAAGCTCTCCCCAAGAAGAAAAAGACCCGCACAGAAACTCACAGAAGAAAAAGACTTGAACAAAAGCTCCCCCCCAGAAGAAAAAAAAAGACTCTTCTCCCCCCCCCAGAATGAAATGAACTTATTCCACAGACATAAGCTTTCCCCCAAGCAGAACTGGACTGATCTCGTAAGCAAAAGCTTTCCCGCAGAAAAACTGGACTTATTCCACACACAAAAACTCTTCTCCCCCCCAGATGAAATGGACTTGTGCCCAACAATTTCTGCCACAAACAAATCCCCAAGGAACAGAAAGAACGTGTTCTGAAAACGGGACACTCCCTCCCCAGGAAAGACACTGAACTTACCCTCCCACACCAGAAAAAGATGGATGCTGTGAAGAAGAATGTTTGATCTATTTCATTTTTTAAGTTCAAACCGGTTGTTTTTACTTTCCTGGGCAATAGTTGATATCAAAGAAGTTTCAAACTTATTTTATTTTTGTGCCCATAAAGGGCTATTTTGTTGTGTGTTTGAGAATTATTTCCCACATCTTTGAAAGTGTATGAGTTCTATTTAATTGTTTAAGACAAATTAGATTGGTTCTTTTTTGGTTAAAACAAATTAGATTGGTTCTTTGGTTAAGACAAATTAGATTGGTTCTTTTTATTTTAAAACAAATTAAATAGCTTATTTCTTTTATTTGTTTAACACAAATAGATTAGTTCTTTTTATATATATATGTTTCTTCTCAAAAGTTCTATTTCTTTGGAAAAAGCTTAGTTTTTGTGGGTAAATAGACTAATCCCTGCTAAATATATTATTCCTTTTAAAACTTTTGACATAAGCCATAAAGTGAGACCATACTCATTGCAAAATTCTCCTCAAAATCTTTATTTCTCTCAAACATTGAAATAAGTCATGAAATATGACAATCAACAGAGTTCTCCAAAACTTTATAATCTCTCAAACCATCCTAAAAAGGTGATTCTGCATGTTCAGGGCGTTACTGTGGAGGCACGGGACGGTGGTGTGAGTTTTTGCCTCTAAATTAGAAATTCGGCCTCAGGGGTTGTTTTCCGCACCGCTCACCTGATTGATAATGATCAGTTTATATATGATAAAGAGGATGAAATGATGGAGATGTTCAATATTTATCATCTAAAACTAATTACTCTGACCCAATAATTATAACCCAGCTCACTTATATCAAATATTCTCTGTTCCCTTTAAACACTTATATTTGATAGTACAAACATGTTGTTTGCTTTTCTCTTGATACAGAAAAGACAGTCTTCTAGCCTTGACAAATGTTTGGACTAGATGTTCTTGTTTGATCAGAACCATGACTTGTTTGTTTTATCTGTAAGACGTCAGAGCTTGTCAAACTCCACCTGCTTCTTGTTTAAATAGCTTGTCATGTCCAGTACAATTTGGAATTGTGCAGGACAATGTATTTGAGACCAAACTAAGTTTCAAAGGACATTAAAAGCCCTTCCCCTTTGCAAAGTTGTTTGTCTGATTTAACACTGTTCTCTTGTTTATCTTTGTGTGGTTTTTATTAAGGTAACAGGGGTTTAAAATCCCCATCACAAACTATGAACGATAATAATAGTAAGCGCTTAGGATATTGCAGAATTATGAACCTTAAGTTCCCAAGTTCCTCCTCCAGCAGCAAGGCAGTTGTCTCCCTTGAACACACAAAAATAGAGAAAGAACACAAGATTTATATCGCCATCACAGAAACATTAATATACTTTTTGAATGTGCCACACGTACTCAGGGGCATTCCCCTGGCGTTGCTCGGGAATGTCCTCCTATGTCCCCGAGTTTTCTTCGTGTTATGTGAAACTCTAATATGTAATGTTTTTATCGTTCTAGATGTCTGTTCTATGTGTGGATATTCCAGCACCGAGTGGCCCCATTAAACAGAGTCTTTCTGGGCCCGCACGCAACTATACTCGGCTACTTTGGTCTACCAAGGCATGAGAGTTCGAATGCGACATCTTCTTGTCGTCCAGCCCAATCCTTTAGCTCCTTCCTGGTTTACGGGCTGGAGCACACTGAACCGTGTGGATCCCCTGGCATTGACAAGCACTGCCTGTGGTGTGCGTTCAGCGACAGTGGCGGTTCTACACACGGGCCCGCGCGGGCCCATGCCCTTGTATGATGGACCCTGGCCCGCCCTGTGGCCCGTGCTCCGAGCAGAAGCGGAACCAATGCTCATGGCACATACCGATACCCATAGATATCATAACGTCTATGCCGATACCAGCCTTGTTTACGTATCGATCCAACCCATGATGCACGTTGGCTTCAAACTATGGGATGGATTTCCTGAACGGAGGCGTGTCTCATGAACCCAGAGTAACAAGACCCGCCTCACATTCAGGAAATCCAGTTCATAGTTTGCAGGCAGCTACAAGCGTGAGGGGCTGACTGAGTACTCTGTTGGGTTTGTTTTGGCATCGTTTTGAAAGAGCGGGTCGTTTGTTTATGGATTGTTTACATGGAGCTGGTCACGTTATGGATTGTTTACATGGAGCTGGTCACGTTATGGATTGTTTACATGGAGCTGGACGCTTCTGTCGCAAGATCGGACAACACTGGTGAGTCACGTAGCATCTTAGCTAGCAGCTAGCCGACTTTTCATCGTAACATGTGCGTTGTGTGGAAATATTTTACCCTCAACACCGCAAGACAACAACGTTCAATGTCTGCAGAGCCATAGCGCCATATTAAACCGCGGTCAAGTTAGTTTTACGCCGGACATTTGAGCTCTGGGCTTCAGCGGTGTGTTTTTCTTTTTCATGCCGGGAATGGCGCCTTGTTTCCGGGCAGCTGCTGTCAGCTTCCCCCTGGAGCTCTGGAGCTCCGTAGCTGCGCATCATATGCTGCGCAGCTACAATATAAAGCCATGTAAACACTAAAAACAGGAACATGTCTGTGTTGGTTTATGCCATGAACTTAGCAGATGTAAAGCCATTTAATATTTAATTTAATTTATTTATTCATTCATTTAAAAGAGACAAAATAAAACAAATTCATCAAAAATAAAACATTGAATGAAAAGAGTGCAGAAAGAAGAAAAAAATCTTATATCACCCCATTATTTAAAAGAATATATAAAATAACTTTAAACAAACAATCACTTAACTCCATATCTGTAAAATTAACTGAATTATAACCATTTTTGAGTTGGCTTATTTCAATTGCCTGCTGCAGCAATCTTCAATTCAACTGTACTCAAAAGTTAATCAGCAGTATACATCCGTTTATTATTTCTTGAAAGATGTTTCAAAATCTGTCCAGAGGGTCATGAGATATTTTGCTAACAGACCAACAGCATTGATTCTAAATAAATAACGCTATAATTTTAAAGAAAGATCTTATGCATTCTAAAAGTCCTTTGCTTATGCTTTGGGAATGAGTCTCAGCTACTACCACACCAAATTTTATCTCAATTTTTTGTCAAATTGACTGAGTTGTAGTCAATTTTGAGTTGTTCAGTTAGCTGTGGCAGCCATTTTGAATTGGATGTACTTTAAAAGTCAACCAGTCGTAGAGAGCCATTCAGTGATTATTTCTTGAAAGTTTAATCAAAATCTGTTCAGTTGTTCATAAGATATTTTGCTAACAGACAGATGCAGAATACAAACATAATTTGATAATTTCTGGCAAACCGATCAACAAATGAGTCACTCATTTGTTGATCGGTTTGCCAGAAATCATGATGCCAGAAATCATGAAATTCTGCGATTTTGTATTCATCAAAATCACAGAATACAGTTGCTGTGATAGTAGGGCAGCCAATGTTGTTACCTGTATATAATTTTGGACTGAGAAACTGAACCAAGACTTCACCTAACAGTTATTTTCATTATCATTTTATTTGCTTATTAATATATTTTATTCAGTCAATACAAATACTGTGTAAAATGTTTTATATTTTTCTCATTTGATTTTTTAAACTATTTTCTTTGGTTACAATGGTTAATAAAAAAAATAAGAGTCAAGTAAGATTTCGAATCTGTCTTTTTCTCCGAGATGAACGTGCCCCTCTGACAAAACCTCTGGCCCCAGCTTGGCCCCGCCAGTACAACTGGTCTAGAACCGCCACTGTTCAGCGACCCTACACGGGTCCGTACTTGACCAGGGCTGTCTGGTCTTGCCTCCTGTAAAATCTGTTGAGAAAATCTAAACCACAAACTTTCGACTCGTTAGACTACAACAGGGCCTTCTTGGTTTAACCCAATTCACTCATCTAAGAGAAGGCCCAAACGTGGGTAAATCCATGTGAGTTAAATTATTCTCTACTGTCTATCCATAAACCCACTCACAATGGTGCTGATAAGTCAGATTCTAAAACGTAAGCCAATTTCTCCAATGTTATATTAAAATTTGTACCCGGAAATGTGCAATAAAACAAAAATAGAGTTCCATCCTTACCCCCTCAGCTGGAGCATTTCTAGGAACCACCTATCATAAACAGAATGTGTCACAGCAAACAACACCCAATAAATTATAAATCAGTAGTACAAAGAATGAATCATGCATGTTAGTTGGGTTTGGAAGAGACTTAGTCTTCATTAGGGTTAATTATGAGTAGTTTTGAGGCGGTTCATACTTACAAAAATACTGTACCTTTTCACTCAGGTTATAGCAGAAATTACACACATAAAAGTAACATCGCAAGTGGCGGCAGAGCATAATTCACAAAACATTGTACACCTGTGTTTCTATACACCTTTTTCCTGAATCAATATGTCACATGTCGTCTAGTCAAGTCAATTGCTATAAATCTCCAGAACCATCATATTTCTAAACACACTCTGATCAGGTCCACTTCAGGTTTGAGAGGTTTGAGCCTGTAGGCCAGGAAACATTTCCAAGGGGCGTCCCCCATCCTGCTTCACACACATTTCACAGAGGAAAAAAAACAGTGTTGTTAATTGCTCATTTGAAATATGCTTGCATCAATACTCCTTCCTCCATGACATGATTAAAGAAAATAAAACGTTCAAGACCGATGCCGCCTCAATATCAACGCAAGTGAACTTTGTTTATAACGCCAATTTATCAGTTATCCTTATTATTCTTTGTATACTAAAATGTATTTACCATCTTTTAGTTAATTAGTTATTTCTAGGAACATTTGTCAACCTAGTTGTTTCTAGGAAACATTTACAATCTAGTTATTTCTAATTAGTTATTTCTAGGGACCAATTCCAACCTCTCTATTTTTAGAAACATCTGTCAACCTCTTAACCCCCTTTTGAAACAAAACTCTACCTTGTTTCAATTATGCCAAAGTTATTTGGTTAATAAATTGGAAATTGTGTCTAAATTTACCATCCTTTAACCTAAGCACTAGTGTCAGATGTTTCCTAAACCTCAGCCTATTGCCACCACTAATTTGGTTTTCACAACCATATAGCTAACTGTAATCTACGATATCATCTCATTTTCTTTAAAATTATAATCATTTACCAAAATGTACCCCTTGTGACACATCAGATTTCCAACATGCACTCCGCCAAGGATAACTGCTGCCCTCTCTTCAGTCTTATTAAAACCTTGTATGAATGTTTGTGGAGACACAAATTTTAACCTGCAAAAACAAAAATATAAAAGTTAACTCGTTTTAGGGTCAGGAGCTAGGATCATTTCCCTTGCTTTCCTTAAGTTTCACCACAGAGTTACAGGAACCAGAAGAAGCAAGTCGTCAGATCCACCTGAGCACAGTATAACTGAGAATCATGAGGCCCGCGCTAGCAGGCCCTAAATGTGTCTATGTGTAATTTATCATAGCAACTGTAGTTTTGATCCCGGATACTAAGATCAATGACAGAACCTCACAGATCAATATGGGATGCGGCCTTTGCTGGTATGAGTGACTTCAGGACCATTTGTTCTCTTGTCTGTTTGGAGAACGTGTTCAGCTTTCTCTTGTTCCAACCCCCAGCGAGACGTTCACTGGGTTCTGATTCTCGTCAGGACCCCCCAAATCCGGACCGTATGTTCTGGCCATTTGTGTCTGATGACCATGTTTTGACAGTTCTTTGAGAAAGTCTTTGCCTCTGCTCGGCTGAAAGTTTCTGTGGACAGAAAGCAGAGCACAGGTGGAAAAATAACAAGCAGCTGCATGTTTCTTTTGATATTTTCAAGGAGAGCCTGTTACATTATCAAGAAATTGTAAAAGCTGAGAAGAACAAATATCTCTCAGGTGTAATCTCTTCTAACTGTAACAACCCCAGAGTTCTGTTCAAAACCATAGACATGGTTCTCAACGCTCCTAAATCTGTTGGTTTTGACACCTCCAGTGAAGTTTGTGAAAGTTTCCTTCACTTCTTCACTGATAAAATTGTGTCAACCAGAGCTTGTATTTCTCAGCCTTCATATGACCCCTCCATTCCTCTACACTGCTCATCTGTCTTTGATCAGTTTGAACCTGTGTCCATCACTTTCCTAGAGGACACAGTTGGTCATATGAGGCCCTCTGGTTCCCCCGCAGACTCCATCCCACCTCGTTTGTTTAAGGAGGTATTTTATACAATAGGACCAAGTGTACTCCATATTATTAACTCCAGTCTTTCCTCTGGTACGGTACCTGAAGTTTTTAAACATGCATTTGTATGCCCTCTACTTAAAAAAACAGGCCTTGACCCCTCTCTCTGCTCTAACTTCAGGTCCATCTCTAATCTCCCTTTTATTTCTAAGTTATTAGAGAAGGTTGTTTACAACCAGCTGGTACCATTTTTAGAGGACAATGGTATCATTGTACTGTGGCGGGCTTTAAACCCAGACTGAAATGACTCAGAGAGTACACTCTTGAGGGTTTCGAATGATATTTTTCTTTTAACAGACTCTGGCAAGTGTGTCGTTTTATTGCTTTTAGATTTGTCTGCTGCATTTGACACTGTTGACCACAGGGTTTTAATCTCTCATCTTGAGCACTGTGTGGGCATCAGGGGTGCCACCCTCAATTGGTTTAGGTCCTATTTAACCAATAGGAGTTTTTGTGTAAAAATGGACAATTTTATATCTTCCACTGCTCCTCTTCCACATGGCGTACCCCAGGGCTCCATCCTTGGCCCTCTTTTGTTTGCTCTTTATTTACTCCCACTTGGCTCAATTTTTAGGAAACATGGCATTTATTTTCATTTCTATGCTGATGATTGCCAGATCTACCTTCCCCTGGCACAAAACAATACACTCCAGCAACTCACACCCTGCCTTAATGATGTTAAGGCATGGTTTTCTCTAAACTTCCTTAGTCTCAACGAGAACAAGACTGAAATCTTGATTTTTAGACCGAGTTGCTGTCCTTCTTCCAGCATAGACCTTGGCTCACTGTCATGTTATCTCAGGGACTCTGTCACCAATCTGGGGGTGAAGTTTGAGTCTGATTTTAAATTTGATAAACAGATCAGCAGTGTTGTTCAGAAAAGTTTTTATCAGCTTCGCCAAATAGCAAAAGTAAAACCAATCCTAGCAAGACCTGACTTGGAGAAATTAATCCACGCTTTTATTACATCTCGTCTTGATTACTGTAATGCACTGTATGTAGGCATCAGCCAGACCTCTCTCGCCCGTCTGCAGCTCGTGCAGAACTCTGCTGCTCGCCTGTTAACCCAGACCCGTAGGCGTGAGCATATCACTCCCATCCTGGCGTCCCTTCACTGGCTCCCTGTGCACTACAGAATTCATTTTAAACTTTTGCTATTTGTTTTTAAATGCCTGAACAACCTTGCCCCACCATATCTGTCTGAGCTGCTTCAGCCCTACTGCCCTCCCCGATCTCTAAGATCAGCTGATCAGTTGCTGCTGACAGTGCCCAAAACTAGGCTGAAGTTCAGAGGTGACAGAGCGTTTTCTGTCGCTGCTCCCAGGTTGTGGAACAATTTGCCACTGAGTGTCAGACAGGCCTCCTCTCTTCCTGTTTTTAAATCCCTTTTAAAAACACACTTTTATACCTTGGCTTTTAACACGTGATCTTGTTCTTTTATGGCATTTTAACCCACCTGCAGTGAGACTGGTATATGTATTTTTATTTTTGTATGCTGCTTTTTTTTATTTATTTTTATCGTTTTAGTTAGCTATCTTTTGTTTTACTGTACAGCACTTTGGCTAACCCTGCGGTTTTTAAAATGTGCTATATAAATAAAGCTGATTGATTGATTGATTGATTGGACAGTCTTTTGTTCTTTTGGTGCCTTTGTTGTTTTCAGTCGTTCCTTGCGTAATCCCCTCAAAAGTTCTTTGAGCAAGGTTGCATATGAGTCCAGCCATGTTGTTGTTCTTCCCAGTGAAGTCACAGTGAGTCAGTTTCTGGACACACCTTAATATTAAATCTGATCCGATCTGATCAATAACCACAGTAGCCGAGGTTCAAAAGTCAGATGCTGCATGTGTTTTGACAGAGGCCTATCTTAATGCATATTTACCATTATGTGTTTTGCAAGGATGAGGTAGGATTCATAAGACTCACTTTTGCCGTTCCACCAACACTGTTCAATGAGGCTATTTCAAAAATTAAAAAATCATTAACAGACCAGGATCAAATTAATTTTCTGTTAACAAGCTTTAATATAGATCCTTCGACGGAGGCATCTTTTAATCTGATCTGCACAACAGATCCAAAACATTAGTTTACCTCAAAGTGAAATAATCAATTTACCCTGAAACCAAAAAATACTGTAGCCTACTTTTATTTCAGAACATACAATGTACGGTTTTCTAAGACCCCCTTGCTAGTATACAGTCTATGATAATTAGCCAATTCTTTGAGCCATCTAAGATCTGCCCTCTTGTTGGATTTATTTATGTCTAAACGGCACCATGGGATGCCCTCCTAAATTGTCAATTTGAAATTATTAAGCTCAGTGGCTCATTTATTCAAAGTAAAAATATGGGCTTGTTCATTTTGGCCTGTTGTTCCAGGTATAACCAGGGGTGTCAAACTCATTTTGATCTGGGGGCCGCATACAGCTTAATCTGATCTCAAGGGGGTCAGACCAGAATACTCATTCCAAAGGTCCACTTTTTGTCTTTGTATTAGTGCAAAGAATAAATAAATTATAAAGATATTAACATTAAATTAATTGTCCTTTTACATTTTTACTCAGTTTAACATGCATTACATATTAAAAAACTGATCAGTGATTGCACGTTTTAAAACATTTATTCAACAAACTGTTTTGTTAAATACCCTGATGCATGCTCAATAATCCAGGTAGAGAAATCTAAAAAAGCTAAATCTGGGCTTCTGGACATACAAAAAAACAGTTCTGTTAAAACTCTTTCCTGCATGTTAAAAGTGTATCAAAATTTAGAAATGAATGAATTTTAAATCCATTTTCCACATCTAGGAAGTGTTGTGAAATAAAAATATATTTATCTTTGTGTTTTCATTTATTTTCAAGGAGTCTTCACACGGCGTTCAGAATGATCACGTTTTCCTCATAGAATGGTAAGGGTTTCCTGAGAGGTGGTACTAAAGGAATGCGTGGAGTTGGCTCTGTTCTGGTGAGGCTGGGGGATGATAATATAGCTGGTGCCTCTTTGTCCTGTCAGTTTTACGACTTTGTAGAATATATGACTTGGGGAGACCACTCGAGCAAGCTGGGGGGAGGCAGTGGTATTTCCTGTCTTCTGGCAATAAAGGGGGGACGGCAGGCTCTGAGGCAGGGCCCCCACAGAAGGGTATAAAAGGTTTCCATCCTCCAACAGCAAGGCAGAGAAGTAGCCCACGGATCAGGTTGTATGTCTCTCTCTCCCCCCTCCTCTCTCCCTGTCTCTCTCCCCCCTCCTCCCTTCTTTCTTTCTCTCTCTCTCTCTCTCTTTTTCTCTCACTGTCCACGTTTAAAAGAAAAATGTAATGGATGTTAGGAATGAAGCAAATGTATTCTATGACTCTTTTTTAAACTTATGATTAATTAAACTGGTCTTTTGGAACTTTAAATTATGAGTGTTTGTCGTATTTTCAGTGTATCTCTCCTTTCTGATCTAAAGTGAACCAAATAACGAATTCTGGGGTGGATAAGATCAATACGTCAACAATTGGAGGTTCCTACCGAGATGGTTGCACGCGCGGACAGGAAAGGATGAGCCGGAGTCCAGAGCACTGATCAGTGACCGGTCACTTCTACAAAAAAAGGTAAGCAGATTCCTGTTTAAACGAAATCTGTGATTGGAAATTTTATAGGCAAATTTTACTCAGTGTTTGGACTCCAGGGTTAATATGTGTAAAAAGAAAAAGAACGTTACAATTAAAAGTAGAATTATAAGTTTCCAGCCAAGACTCCAGATCCCAGAGTAAAAACACGCAGTGGTTGCGCACCCAGATGATCGACGGATCAATCTGGTTGAGGGGGAGTGGGGTTCTAGAATAAATATTCGCCGTCGCTCCTGAAACCCTAGACCAAGTTCAACTGTAATCTTGTTAGGTTTTGTGGCTAACTATAAAACAGTGTCAATTAAATCCACTTATAATTTGACTTTTGATAAGTGGAGGCGGGATCTGGTGAGGTGATGTATTTGTATATTACCATGCGTAAATACGTTATAATACATTAGGAATGAAGGTATTGAAAATTAAACCCACAAACAAATAAAATAAATAAAGTGTGGGACTGAGTGAAAAAAAAAGAAAAAATTGAGGAAAACGTGTTGACTTTCGCTGATAAAATAATCTGATAGGAGTTCCTGGACCAGTTAAAAATAGAATAAAATTAGTCGCAGAATACTAAATCTTTTTTTATGTTCTAAAATAATGGTTTCCTGCCATGTGAGGAGTCAATGCCTGCCTCACCTGCGTGACTTGTCTCTGCTCTCCAAACTGCGTGTGGCTTTCTCTCTCTGCAGCGCTGTGCTGCTCTGGACCAGTGGCGGAGTTAGACTTTTATTGCTGGGGGGGCCGAGAGGGGACCAAAGCTATAAGTGGTCCACTTACTACGGCACAGTGGGAAAAATGGTTTTATCCCAATTTTTTTGGGGGGGGATTTGTAGACGCTATGAAATTTTGAAACAACATATTTTTTCCTTTATAATGATACAGGCTCTCAGTTTAAATTTTTGATCTGTGATCTAAATATTTTTAAGTTTAGAAACCAAGTGGTTTTCTAAACAGCTTTAGTGTTTGACTTTGTCCACACTCATAAAATACACAATGAAGTACCCAAAAAAAAAAAATAAATATAAATAAAATATATATATATATATATATAATAATAATAATATATATATATATATATATATATACCGGTAAACTTAAATGGTACATATCGCCCCTTGCTGCTTTGAGCATGTAACAGTCACAAGACCACATTGAAATTGTGCCTTGGCTCCAAAAAGGTTGAAAAATACTGGTCTAATGAAAATAAACAGTTTAAGTTAATTAGAATGATTTAAAAAAATATATATATATATATATAAAAAAATAGCTAAACAAGAGCATGGTTTTGCTAAATTAGGCTGAAAAGTTGGATTAAAAATGTAGAATTAGCTGAAAAAGCTGAAACAGGCTATATACAGAAATTATTAAGTAAGATACCTTGATATCACAATATTTTTTGCCTCAATAAAAGCACGGTCCTACTTGTTATTTATTTAATTGTTCCATACATATCTTTTAAAAATGGGAGTTGAAACTGCATATTTCTTGGTGCATTTGTGTGTACAACTGGACCAGTGCTCTGTTTTTATTTTTTATTTATTTTATAGACGTTTTAATAAGATATAACACCCTGCGGACTGTTGCTCGCTGCTCTCAGAGCCTCTCAGCTTCTGCGCAGAGAGGAGCAAAAGCCGCGCGGCTTCTCTCGTCGTCACCCTGGCTCCCCGTTCTGCGGTGGTCCCTGGAGTTCTGGTCGTTGACTCAGGGCTCGGTTCTGTCCAGAGAGCATGGGGCACACGCGCTCAGAGCTCTGCTGTGCGGCTACCTTCTGAACTCCCGACCCACGGGGAGAGAAAAAAGAGAGGGGCAGATATTCCCGGAGCTTTTGCTAAAAATCTGCTATAAATCATGAAATCATGAAATAACACATTTAGTGTTATTTCTCTACCATATAAATAAACGCTCCTGTATTATTTTTAAATAAACAAATAAATAATGGCGATGCAATTTGAAAACATGGTGAGTCATGGACTTTAAAGAATTCAAAAATGGAAGGAGGAAAATAATGATTACTGTACTGTATTTTTAGCCTGTATGACATATTTATGGATTGCTTTTTCTTCTTAAATATGAAACAAACATTGAGGCGCTGAAGTTAGAACAGTTTTATTTAGATACAGCAGTTAATAGAGTAATAAACGAATTCTCCACCTCTTCAGGAGTTGGTGCTGGGTTCCTGAAACACAAAAATAAACGTTACATTAAAACGGTTTACACTTCTCCATTTTAACAGGACTAGATCATTTTCTACAGCGTGAATGTGGGTGAAATGAAAAAATAGAACTTCAGCTCAGCTCTGAACGAGGGTCTGGTTTTAACCAGGCTAGAAGGCCTCAGGATTGTACGGTTTTTTGAATAAACAAATAAAATATTTGCGGATAGTTCGAGATAAATTAATTAGGGCCGAATGAACCGTCACAATTGGAAGGATTGATCAAAAAGGATTATGACATTCTATCTCAATAATTTTAGGTTATAACACTTAGACAAACGGGAAAGTTGGAAAATTGCAGTGAACCTCCCGTTAGCATAGCATAGGCTGCCTAACAGCGGACATTTTATAACTTTGTAACGTTAGACAGCTCACATCGGATTCGCTAACAAAGCGTACAGTGGCGCGTCGTGTAGATAAACAATATCGACTTTAAATAATCCAAATTTAGTTTTTGTAGACGAACTTAGCAGCTAACAGCAAAGCTAACGAGCCATAGGTCCGACGTGGTTTACGAGATGTAGTCTTATAATTTGTGTATAGGCTGTGAGGATGTAGAACCGAACGCATCATACTTGTATTTCCCAATATAAGAAGCAGAGAAAGTGGATTACCAATTTGGAAGACGTACTTTTGTGAATAGATCCAGTGAATGTCCACGTCGTCTTGTGAGCGTCGACCCGAAGAGCAGGGTTGCCAGATCGCTAGACAAAAGAAGCGATCAGCTCCTTCAAAACAAGCACAACTAAGCGACTCAATGTCCACGAGAAGCGAAAATAAAAACCCGCCACAAGCGGCTGATCAAATTTGAAAGCGGCTCCAGGGAAAACAAGCCCAATGCCGCTGGAAATAAGCGGATTTGGCAACTATGGGGACGCAAAAGACACAGTTGTTTCGTGTATAGCCTGAGCAGGGTTGCCAGGTGAGAAATGTAGGATTATCGTACACCCATCATAAACAAAATAAGTATGCTCGATAGTCACTCTATTGTTGAATACTGTAGCGTTTAACAGGCACTCACAGCTTTGTGGCGTCAGTACTGGGGGGAACCATAGACATTAATACGCATTATTGTCTGGTGGTAATTAATGAGCTCAACAGAAAGTCTTCTGTCACATTTAGAAAAGCAGGATTAGCTGGAATTCCAAGACGCCTTCAGGGTTCACAAAAAAAAAACTCCGACAGACAGTTGCGACAGGCTGATGAAAACCGATCACAACTACACGTTTACAGAATGGCGAAATTATTGTATTTTTGGCCTTTGTCGGGATTATTGATCGTACAGAGGGCAAAATTATCGTACAAATACGAAAATTATCGTACAGCTGGCAACATTGAGCCTGAGTATAATGGAGACCCCTGATGGACGAAAAAAGGTACTGCAGACAGGAGCATAATAATTTCTAGAAAAAACCAAAAACAGGTCGGAGTCACTTTATTTTTTAATTTAGTCATCCAGTTGGGTTATTCGTTCTGAAACATTTAATAAAAGTAAAAGGATGCAGGTGCAGATTTTAATAACTGTTTGGAGTCAGATGAATAAAAGAAGAGGATAGATTGGGGTTTGAAGAAAAATAAATAATAATAATAATAGTAATGAATTCAATTTATAACGCACTTTTCATTAATGGAAATCTCAAAGTGCTAAGGAGGGAGTAGCCCTCACAGACAGGTCTTAAATGAATACATATTTATAGATGTGGAAAATGGATTTAAAATTCATTCATTTCTAAATTTTGATGCACTTTTAACATGCAGGAAAGGGTTTTAACAGAACTGTTTTTTTGTATGTCCAGAAGCTCAGATTTAGTTTTTTTAGATTTCTCTACATGGATTATGGAGCATGCATCAGGGTATTTAACAAAACAGTTTGTTGAATAAATGTTTTAAAACGTGCAATCACTGATCAGTTCTTTAATATGTAATGCACTTAAATGTTAAACTGAGTAAAAATGTAAAAGGACAATTAATTTAATGTTAATATTTTTATAATTTCTTTATCCTTTGCGCTAATACAAAGATAAAAGTGGACTTTTGGAATGAGTATTCTGGTCTGACCCCCTTGAGATCAGATTAAGCTGTATGCGGCCCCCAGATCAAAATGAGTTTGACACCCCTGGACTAACAGTTATATACCTGGAACAACAGGCCAAAATGAAAGAGCCCACATTTTACTTTGAATAAATGAGCCACTGAGCTTAATAATTTCAAATTGACAATTTAGGAGGGCATGTAAATACACACGATGCATAAATAACTCCAACAAGAAGGCAGATCTTAGAAGGCTCAAGGAATTTGCTAATTATCATAGACTGTATACTAGCAAGGGGGTCTTAGAAGACCGTACATTGTACGTTCTGAAATAAAAGTAGGCTACAGTATTTTTTGATTTCAGGGTTAAATTGATTATTTCACTTTTAGGTAAACTAATGTTTTGGATCTGTTGTGCAGATCAGATTAGAAGATGCCTCCGTCGAAGGATCCATAATAAAGATTGTTAACAGAAGATTAATTTGATCCTGGTCTGTTAATGATTTTTTAATTTTTTAATTTTTTAAATAGCCTCATTGAACAGTGTTGATGGAACGGCAAGAGCGAGTCTTATAAATCCCACCTCATCTATACAGAACACATAATGGTAAATATGCATTAAGATAGGCCTCTGTCAAAACACATGCAGCATCTGACTTTTGAATCTCAGCTACTGTGGTTATTGATCAGATCGGATCAGATTTAATATGAAGGTGTGTTTGGAAACTGACTCACTGTGATTTCACTGGGAAGAACAAACTCATATGCAACCTTGCTCAAAGAACTTTTGAGGGGCATACGCAAGGAACGACCGAAAACAACAAAGGCACCGAAAGAACAAAAGACTGTCCACAAAAACTTTCAGCCGAGCAGAGGCAAAGACTTTCTCAAAGAACTGTCAAAACATGGTCATCAGACACAAATGGCCAGGATATACGGTCCGGATTTGGGGGGTCCGGACGAGAATCAGAACCCAGTGAACGTCTCACTGGGGGCTGGAACAAGAGAAAGCTGAACACGTTCTCCAAACAGACAAGAGAACAAATGGTCCTGAAGTCACTCACACCAGCAAAGGCCGCACCCATATTGATCTGTGAGGATCTGTCGTTGGTCTTAGTAGCCGGGATCAAAACTACAGTTGCTATGATAAATTTTTAATGAAACACATAGGCGACATTTAGGGCCTGCTAGCGCGGGCCTCATGATTTTTAGTTATACTGTGCTCAGGTGGATCTGACGACTTGCTTCTTCTGGTTCCTGTAACTCTGTGGTGAAGCTGAAGGGGAGCAAGGGAAATGATCCTAGCTCCTGACCCCAAAACGAGTTAACTTTTATATTTTTGTTTTTGCAGCTGTCCTTGGCGGAGTGCATGTTGGGATTCTGATGTGTCACAAGGGGTACATTTTGGTAAATGATTATAATTTTAAAGAAAATGAGATGATATCGTAGATTATAGTTAGCTATATGGTTGTGAAAACCAAATTAGT
>JBBPBX010000971.1:93300-106904 GCA_038048925.1 Garcialebias charrua | reverse complement strand
CACACACACACAAAGAAAAGAAGCACCACTCCACTGTCTGTCTGCTTCAAGTGCCATGCAAGCCTCCTCTCATCCAGCGGAACATCTGGCTGCTGCTCGCTTCAGCTCAGAGGAGACGCGGCGGCTTGGAGGTGATTGAAGCGCGCAGCTACAGAAGGAACGAGGCGGAGAGAGAAAGTGAATTCCAGCGAATTAATCACCGTCTGTTCCTGTGCGAGAGGAAAGGCAGTCCAAAAGAGAGAGGAGAGGGAGAGAGCAGGGAGGGAGGAGGAGGGGAAGCGGAGCCTGACGCAGTGTGAGGAGCAGCGGTGAGGCGGCAGAACATCACATCAGACGCCGTTTTGCATCCCGCCACCCCACATCCCTTCCCTTCCTTAGGAAAAAACAAAACCTGACGTGGGTCACATCAAGAGATGCCATGACCATCACTCTTCTCTGAGAGGAGACAGGAGCTGGGGCAAACCAGAGGCGGAGACCAAAGAGAGAAAGACTCCCATCATCGCCAGAGGCAGCGCGCCGGAGAGCTGCGTTCAGGAGCCGCGTCTTCCGGAGCATCTGGAGCAGGTAAAGTCGAATCCTGAAGCAAACATCTGTAGAATACACGCACACACACACACACACACACAAAGCTCTGGTTTGGCTTTGGGCTGCTGCCTTGTGAGGGCTGGACTCTCATGGTGCAGGCAACTTTGGAAAATGCAAAGCACTCAGGCATTCCTGCGGTTCTGAAATCACTTTATCTCTGTGCGTGCGCATGCATTTTGTTTTTTGCACGTATTTGTGTGCGTGATTGCGCAGTCGTGATAAATCGAGGGGGAATTAGCTGGAAAGAAAATCGTCAGCTGTATTTTTGTTTTATCTCCAGCGTGTGAGAGCACTGACGAAGCGAGTGCGTTTGAATCCAGATGGGATGTGTGCTGAGCGGTTCAAGCCTGAGCTCCTTTTTTTCTAGCAGGCATTAATGCTCCAGTCACATGCTCCAATAATAAGCTCATCGTTTGGTGTGATTTGGTTCTTGTCCCGGGACAGACAGGGCTGAGTGTTCAGCACTCTGGACAGCGACATAGACGAGCTGCAGGGCTGAGTGTTCAGCACCCTGGACAGCGACATAGACGAGCTGCAGGGCTGAGTGTTCAGCACCCTGGACAGCGACATAGACGGGCTGCAGGGCTGAGTGTTCAGCACCCTGGACAGCTACACGGATCAGTTCAGTTTGCTCATGCAGGTTTCTCTTTTCATGTCTGTAAAGTCTCTGGTTTGAAGAGAAATAAATCAGTGCCTTTAGCCTGAAACTGCATTTCAGTCAGTGTTCAAAATAAATAAAAATGAGAGCAATAAGCTGGAATGAAACTGAAACAGCTTTTAGCAACATGTCTATAAAGATACTCATGGAGCAATGGGAGATATTATTAAAGTTTGATATTTTTTCAAGACATCTCCTTGAAATATGATGAAATTAAATCCTGTGAAGTAAATCTTTAATTGAAAACCTGAATGAAAAGTAAAGTAAATAAAACAAGGGGGAAAAGATAACAAATGAGGACTTTATTGCTCTTAGAAAGGCTCACTGAGTGGTGCAATGACTGAGCAGGAATTAAAGTTGTTGCGGTCTTCAGAGTTGCTAGATTTTGACTAAACGCAACATCAAAAAGGAGAAATCTTGAGTTTTCCATGAAAACATCAAAGTAGGAAGTATAAAATCGAAGAATGCTTTTTGTAGTTGATTACAAAAACATGACGAAACCTCATGAATCAGGACTTTGACATAAACTGTGAACATTAATGAGGCCATGCAGCCAAACTTTATTCAGTCTGGATACATGTGCAAAGACACAAAGTCACTCAGCCATTTAAATTTTGGCCGCCCCATGATCTGTTGTAACGGATGTTGTTGCCATTTCACTGTCCCACAGGGCATGGACTACTAACAGTTTTTCCACTCACTGACTCTGATTGTTGGCTGATAGCCACAGATGGAGGGAAGGAAGGAAAAAAGATGGCAGAGAGACTGAAGGAAAGAAGGGAGCAGGGCCGAGCTCTTATCACCACAAAAAGATGCGATGTGGTTCCAGTACGACAGTTTCAGCGCCTCACTTTTAAGACACCATGCTTTGGGGAGAATAAAAAATGATTGACTGGTTTGTTTCGGGGGCCAGACATCCTCTGTCACACCGAAGTCTTGGGAAATCATTGATAACAACCTTTGAGGTTGCTCATCTTGCTTTCATCCTGCATTAGCACTGCAGTGCTCGCTGCGGCAGTCACACAAGTTGCACGAGCACTCCTTTTAGGGCTTGAAAATAGAAAAGAAAAAAGGATGGAGATTCTTAAATCTTCCGATTGGCGAGCACTAAAAGTCTTGCTCGATAAAGCCGTGAAACATCTCTCGAACAGCAGCCACACACAGCGACAGCTTTTTGTGCTGTGGCAGCAGAAGTGTCAGAGGTGCTGGGACTCCGGTGGTTACATCTGTAATAAGGCAGGTGGAAACGTTAAAAATCAGCGGTAACGAGAAGTGACAACTTTTAGCGGGAAGGAATTGCCGAGCATGTCTACAAGCGGATGGGAAGTGGTGGGTTTAACGTCTGAGCTTGTCTCATCATCGTGCTCGCAACCTTCACCCTATGAGTTGAAGGACTTTTTTCTTTTTTTAGCTTTTTATTCATCATTGACTGTAGCCTCAAGAAAAATACATCTATCCATGGCACATTCCCAGTGCCTGTAGGCATCACTGTGGGGCAAGTTCTTCAGGAATACCGACTGCGCATCACTGGAGATCCCCCCTCACGCTCTCGTCCAGTCGCTGCACTGTTTTCATTCCTTTAGCTGCCAGGCTAAAAGAGCTCACATCTGCTGAAATCCCAGGCTAAATTTCAGAGTCCATCCCCCACAGTTGATATTTGTAAAAGCCACCCCTATTCCAACAGAAACTTGCTCCCCATATTAAGCATGTCGGAGTGCAGTGTCTCGTGTCATAATGTTGATCTTTCCTGAGAGGCGATGCCCCCACAGCGTGGAAACTAATCTGCATGCAAAGCTAACATGGCACCTCTCTGCTGGCTGCGTCTGGAGATGTTTTCTTCATGACGACTGCTGAGAAACCCTCCCCGTTGTTTAAAAAACAAACCTCTTTCGTCGCTGAATTAACGTCAGAATTTGTGAACGTGCCATGAGCTCACAGATGTAACCTCTGATTTGACTGGTTGGCATGTGGAGCAGCGAAAGCATGCAAAAAAAATAATCTTATGTAATGTTTCTTCAAACAAACATATGAGATGGTGTTGCGTAATAAGTGTGGTGAAATTAAAAACGTCTGAAATTGTATGGATGTGATTTAGTGACAACATTTTCGTCTTCTAAATGCTCCATTGGAAATACAAAGCGTATCACCAAACAAGGTTATTCTATAGGAATTATTATCTCTTTTAGTCTTAGTGTGTCAAATGATGAACATTTAGTTTTATCTGAGGTGGCCTGTTTGCAACCTTCAGAAAAGACAGGTGCATTTTTTACTAATTGAGTTCAAACTAACTCCCTGGTTCCGCATTTGACATACGACCAACTATTCACAGCAGTGACAGCAGAAATGTCTCCACATTAACTGCTGACATATATATGTCAGCGCAGCCCTTATAAGAAGAGATGTGTGAGTACATGCAAGGTGACGCGTGCGTTCAGAAAACTGCATGCGTGTGCGTTCGCAGACGCACACTTTCCAGCCGAGGAAGCTCAAGCAAGCACACGGATTAATAATGTACCACCGTCCCTGTAGGGGGCTAGTTAGCATTTCAGGAAGATTGCACAAACACTGGGGAACTGTAATTAGGAAGTTATTGTTACAAGTTGCAACTCGCTCACACACAACGTTGCAAGCGCATACACACATGCGCACACGGAGAATGCAAATGGTGAAAAAGGCAGTTTTCTTACTAACATGTCTGTTCTTTGGCAAACGCTTTGATTTTCTTTTTTACTGATGAAGAAAAATTACAAGGCAGTTAATGTGCAAATCAGAAGACGACATCCAAGATAAAATCTTGGGTCGCTCTTTAAAGCATACATAGAGAAAATACAACGGAAAGACACTCTATCCATCTCTATCTCTAACTGATGTTCTCAAATTAAAAAAAAATCTTCAAAGACCTCAATGAAAAGTAGAATTTTAATAATCGTGGGTTATATCCACACATATTCTTTTCAACATGGATACCTTCCTCCTTTCAACATAGAGGACATAGGCATAGGAACATAGAGTGACCTATAAGAGTGAAGGCAGGAGTACACAGGTAGACTACATTCTGTGACCTGGGAGAGATCAGGGACTGTAAGATTGTGATGGGAGAGAGCGTGGCCAGACCGCAAAAAGAGGAAAAAGTTAAAATGAGAGAAGAAGACCAAATGGTGGAAGCTGAGAAAAGAAGAATGCTGTGAGGAGTTCAGAGAGGAGCTGTTAAAGGCTCTGGGTGGTAAGAAAGAGCTTCCAGAGAGACAGGTACTTGGTGTGTCATTTGGACAGAGAAAAGATGATAAGGAAACGTGGTGGTGGAATATTGAAGTGCATGAAGTTATTCAAAAGAAAGAGGTTAGACAAAAAGAAATATAACGGTGAGAGGACTGCAGAGAGGAGACAGAAATATAAGGAGATGCAATGTAGAGCAAAGAGGGAGGTAGCTAAGGCAAAGCAGAAAGCCTATGATGAGTTGTATGGGAGGCTGGACACTAAAGAGGGCGAGAAGGACTTGTACCAATTGGTGAGACATAGAGATCGGGCTGGAAAGGATGTGCAGAAGGTTAGGCTTATTAAAGATGGGAATGGTAATATTCTAACAAGTGAAGAGAGTGTGATGTGAAAATGAAAGGAGTACTTTTAGGAGCTAATGAATTAATAGAATGAAAGGGAAAGAAGAGTAGAGGTCATAGAAACTGTGGGTGAGGAAGTGAGAAAGATTAGTGAGGGTGAATTCCGGAAAGCTCTGAAAATAATGAAAAAGGAGAAGGCAGTATGACCTGATGACATACCAGCAGAGGACTGCAAATGTCGTGGAGAGATGGCATCGAGGATTTTGACTGAAATATTCAATGGCATATTTGAGGGTGAGAAAATGCCTGAAGAATGGAGAAGAAGTGTGCTGGTTCCCATTTTTAATAACAAGGGTGACAAACAAAGTACAAAGGTACAAGTTGTAGCAACCACACGGGAATTAGATTGATCAGCCGGATGATGAAGATCTGGGAGAGAGTTGTGAAAGCAAGACTTAGGAAAAACAAGAAAGAGCACCACAGATTCCATCTTTGCTTTGATAATAGTGTTGGAGAAGTACAGAGAGGGTCAGAAAGAACTCCATTGTGGGTTTGTGGATTTAGAAAAAGCATATGACAGGGTGCCAAGAGAGGAGGTGTGGTATTGCATGAGGAAATCTGGAGTGGTGAGATGTGCTGTAGGAGTGACAGATAGCTTCAAGGTGGAGGTGGGAGTGCATCAAGGATTGGTTCTGAGCCCCTTCTTGTTTACTCTGGTGATGGACTGACTAGCAAATGAGGTCAGGCAGGAATCCCCATGGTCAATGAAAAATAAAAATAAGTTTAAATCTGAAGATGTTTGGGTGACATTTTTATAAGGTTTTGTGATAATAGAACCAGACTGAACATAAATTCCTAAAAATAAGAAAATCATCCAAATTTTTCTTCTTTAATAATATTTTGTCATGTGTATTTGAAATGAGTATTTCTGAAATGTTGTTGTGTTCAGGGAGTAAATATTTTGACTGAGGATGCTTACAGTTTTTTTCTATGAGATAGAAGAGACAAAAAAGGGAAATGCCTTTTGAATTATCAATCTGAAATACCTCCAGCTGATTTTACAACCCTTTGGTTACTTTAACGAAGTCAGTACGGGAACAAAATGTTACCAACCTCTGCTTTAACTCAAGAACAAAACTCTTAAAACAAGACAAATACATAACAAAAACCTTATGGTCATAATATTATCATTTTTGAGGCATAAATTTAAGACCTGTAGATAAATAAAACCATAGAGCTGTTGTTATAGATGCCCTTTGAAAACTTTTTAAGGCAGTTTGTGTTTAGCCATGCTCTCACTGAGCTGGTAGGGATGTCTCTCCTCCTAAAAACATGCATGAACCTCTTGTCCAAAGATTCCTGTGAATAGACTTTATTATCAGTTCCAAACCATGAGACACCCAAGCAGTGACCTCATACCTCATGTTCATAGCGTGAATGATGAATGAGCTGCTTAATAGTTGCTGACGCATATCTTGCTGCCGCCGGAGTTGGAGGGCTAATCCCGACCTAAACTCTCCAGACGAGGGCTCATACCTTCTCTCTTTCTATCTAGTTTCCCCTCCCCGAACACTTTTCGCTCTCCTCCTCTGGTTCTTTTCACCTCTGACGCCATCTTCCCATACCGCTAAGCTGTACACACCCTCTTCACGCCGGCTATGTGTGTGCATATTGAGTCAGCTAGTTTGTATTCCAGCTACTGCCACACTTCCCCTCTCTAGAAATCAAGGAGAAATTGTGGCACGCCAAGAAAAGGGGAGGAAGAAGAGCAGGGCGATAGAGGGAAAGAGAGGAGGCTGAGGTGATAGACACTGGAAGAGAAAGGGACAGAGATGGCACATTGTAAAGTGACAAAAGAAGGAGGAATAAGGCTGGGTGTTCAATAGAAGCACTTTTCTCCCATCCTGCTCGTCTCTTTTCCGTTTCGTTACCTCTGCCCTCTGTTTCTTCAGACAGCGCTGGCTTTGTGGCAGGGGCAGTCTGAAGGCACTGTGGCCTGGCATCAACTTGAAAACCCATCTGATGTTCTGTCCTAAGGTGCTCTTCAGGGCTGAGAGGAGAAATTTCTCTGGCTGTCCCATTAACTACCAGAGATTGGACTATTGAAATCGTTTTAGGTCTCCTGACTGAGCTCCATTTCCCGACAAGGATCTGTGGTTGCAGCCCCGAGGTATCAGCAGCAGGAGAGGAAGTGGGAGATTGTTTTTTTTGATGGGTATCTCCTTATTTTTTATCCATCAGCAATCTTCCGTGTTTTGCTCTCCTCGCTGGTGACACATTTCTCCAGGGTTGGAGTGTCGCTTATATCCTCAATCTTAGGAGTAACTCTAACAAAGTGAATGGTTGGGGAAAGAGAGATAATTATTTAGTCTAATTTTAATATTTAATTAAATGGGGGGGGGGGGGGTGCTCATGCTAGAAGTGCTCGACTTACGAGCACATCGACATACGACGTTCCGGACATTACGAATATGCATCTCATTAAAGCTGCACTATGTAACTTTGTAATGTAGTCTGTAACTTTTCTAACAATATATTTTTAACATATTTCTTCACTCTGTCACTATCTACTGACAGACTGATGTTAGACAAAGTAATCTCTGAAAAAAACTATAGTCCCCTTGCTTCTCTATCAGCATTTATAAAAACACTAAAAACACAGAGTGACCCGGACAATGACCAGCCAATAAAAACAGAGTTGTTTGTCACGCCCCAACCCACGCCCCCGCCTGTCCCAGCCTCAGCGCCGCGCACGTTCTCATTCAAAGGATTGCAAAGCGATGCAGGACTGATTTGTATGTGACACAAATGTATTAAATATCCCTTCTTCATCCCAGAGCTGGACTTTTATTTTGTTTTTTTGCCAAAAGTCAAGTGATCGCTTCATCCTTCACTGACAGGAATGAGGAAGTCACGAGCGAATTAAATCATGTCCAACGTTGCTTCGTGAAGCTCTGCTGATTTCAGGGTGTTTTTGTGTTGTAGGACCAGTGATTCATGGTTTTATTATATTTTTTAGAACGTTTTATTAACATATAATCACAGAACTATTTAAGCGGCTNAAACTCTTGTCCAAAGATTCCTGTGAATAGACTTTATTATCAGTTCCAAACCACGAGACACCCAAGCAGTGACCTCATACCTCATGTTCATAGCGTGAATGATGAATGAGCTGCTTAATAGTTGCTGACGCATATCTTGCTGCCGCCGGAGTTGGAGGGCTAATCCCGACCTAAACTCTCCAGACGAGGGCTCATACCTTCTCTCTTTCTATCTAGTTTCCCCTCCCCGAACACTTTTCGCTCTCCTCCTCTGGTTCTTTTCACCTCTGACGCCATCTTCCCATACCGCTAAGCTGTACACACCCTCTTCACGCCGGCTATGTGTGTGCATATTGAGTCAGCTAGTTTGTATTCCAGCTACTGCCACACTTCCCCTCTCTAGAAATCAAGGAGAAATTGTGGCACGCCAAGAAAAGGGGAGGAAGAAGAGCAGGGCGATAGAGGGAAAGAGAGGAGGCTGAGGTGATAGACACTGGAAGAGAAAGGGACAGAGATGGCACATTGTAAAGTGACAAAAGAAGGAGGAATAAGGCTGGGTGTTCAATAGAAGCACTTTCCTCCCATCCTGCTCGTCTCTTTTCCGTTTCGTTACCTCTGCCCTCTGTTTCTTCAGACAGCGCTGGCTTTGTGGCAGGGGCAGTCTGAAGGCACTGTGGCCTGGCATAAACTTGAAAACCCATCTGATGTTCTGTCCTAAGGTGCTCTTCAGGGCTGAGAGGAGAAATTTCTCTGGCTGTCCCATTAACTACCAGAGATTGGACTATTGAAATCGTTTTAGGTCTCCTGACTGAGCTCCATTTCCCGACAAGGATCTGTGGTTGCAGCCCCGAGGTATCAGCAGCAGGAGAGGAAGTGGGAGATTGTTTTTTTTGATGGGTATCTCCTTATTTTTTATCCATCAGCAATCTTCCGTGTTCTGCTCTCCTCGCTGGTGACACATTTCTCCAGGGTTGGAGTGTCGCTTATATCCTCATTGGTTGTTTAAGACAATCTTAGGAGTAACTCTAACAAAGTGAATGGTTGGGGAAAGAGAGATAATTATTTAGTCTAATTTTAATATTTAATTAAATGGGGGGGGGGGGGGTGCTCATGCTAGAAGTGCTCGACTTACGAGCACATCGACATACGACGTTCCGGAATTACGAATATGCATCTCATTAAAGCTGCACTATGTAACTTTGTAATGTAGTCTGTAACTTTTCAAACAATATATTTTTAACATATTTCTTCACTCTGTCACTATCTACTGACAGACTGATGTTAGACAAAGTAATCTCTGAAAAAAACTATAGTCCCCTTGCTTCTCTATCAGCATTTATAAAAACACTAAAAACACAGAGTGACCCGGACAATGACCAGCCAATAAAAACAGAGTTGTTTGTCACGCCCCAACCCACGCCCCCGCCTGTCCCAGCCTCAGCGCCGCGCACATTCTCATTCAAAGGATTGCAAAGCGATGCAGGACTGATTTGTATGTGACACAAATGTATTAAATATCCCTTCTTCATCCCAGAGCTGGACTTTTATTTTGTTTTTTTTGCCAAAAGTCAAGTGATCGCTGCATCCTTCACTCACAGGAATGAGGAAGTCACGAGCGAATTAAATCATGCCCAGCGTTGCTTTGTGAAGCTCTGCTGATTTCTGCTGGTTTTTGTGTTGTAGGACCAGTGATTCATGGTTTTATTATATTTTTTAGAACGTTTTATTAACATATAATCACAGAATATTGAAGCGGCTCGAGCGGACATTCAGCAGGAGGCGGAGCTGCAGAACTCAAGTTCAACAGAGAACGGACTGTGGCTCCCCCTCAGAGCCATATATGGCTCTGAGGGGGAGGGAGCAGAATGCTTTTACCTGATGAACATTTTTCTAAGTCCCAGCGTTCTCCAGAAATTACATAGTGAAACTTTAAGAAGAAAAAAAAAATATATATATATATAAATATATAAATGAATACATGTACAGTACTGTACAGTCACCAAGCACTTAGCCTATCCTAACACAGTTTTTAAAGATGAAGGAATCAGTTGAATTGTCTCCCTTTCACCTAAAGTGAAAGTGAAAGTAGCTCCGTTTATGTGAATGGAGCCTGCTGGGGAGGAGGGACACAATTCAACTGACTCCTTAACTGTGTTAGGATAGGCTAAGTGCTTGGTGACTGTCACTGTACATTTATCTATTTATAAATAAATAAATAAAAAAAATATATTTTTTAATAAATAGATAAATGTACAGTACTGTACAGTCACCAAGCACTTAGCCTATCCTAACACAGTTTTTAAAGATGAAGGAGTGAGTTGAATTGTCTCCCTCCTCCCAGCAGGCTCCATTCACATAAAGGGAGCTAGCTCCCTTTATGTGAAAGGGAGACAATTCAACTCACTCCTTCATCTTTAAAAACTGTGTTAGGATAGGCTAAGTGCTTGGTGACTGTACAGTACTGTACCGTACATGTATTCATTTATAAAAAAATTATATATTATTATTTTTTTGGGTGATCCTACTTACGAATTTTCGACATACTAGGTACGGAACTCGCTCATAAGTCGGGAACTACCTGTATTGTGATCAAAGTTCATGCTCACTAATCAAGGTAGGAAATCCAGCAGAGTTCAGTCAGGTCTTCTGGACAGTTTCTTTTTTTGTTGTTGAGACATTTTGTATTTTGTCCTTCATCCAAAGGACTTCATCAGTCTGAGGAACTACAACAAACTGAGTCCCACAAGCAGCAAACTCACATAATGGACCAACCATTTTGCTGGTGATAAGATGGTTTCTGGGGCCCGCCCTCTCCCCATCGATTCCTCTGGGGTAGCCATAGCCAAACATCCCCACCCCCACCCCCCCCCAAAAAAAAAGAAACTGTATGATACATGATATGATACAGTTTATGCTTTTGAACAGGAGGGGGCTGAACACACAGCCCTGAGGGGAGTCAGTGCTGAGTGTGGAGGAGGAGACGCTGTGGTCTGATGCTGCATGTTTCTTAAGAGCCCTTTGATATTTCCGAGCATTTAACAAAATCTGAGCTTTGTGAGGACACTTGGCACAGGTTAAAGCCTTTGTGATATGAGTGTGCATGTTTTGAATAAACTACTTTGTACAAGTGCACGTGTGTTTGAGTGGAGTGCTGAGGGTTTGAGGAAGGTCAGAGGTCATGTCTTTGAATTTGTTTGTTTGTGTAGTTGGATTTGTGACCAGGAAATCCCGTCAGAGTAAACGCGTTTATAAATGTCAGTGCCAATGACATGGAATCCTCAAATCTTCCATGTTATTGTGCATTTTCTTCTCTTAGGGGAAGACTAGCGGGCATTTTGAGGGTCTGTACGAGCACCTTTCTACGACTTAGACTGCAGAATAAAAAGGAAACACGAGTTAGGTGTTCATACCTGACAGCTGTTGGCAGCATACACCGTGTTGGAAGCGTGTCATTCAGGCACATGCTGTGTGTTGAAGCGTGTGGGTGAAAGCAATGTAAAGTGTATGTATGATTTTATAATAGCTGTTTGTGTTCAGGCTATCATTTTCCCCCTTTGTCGCTGTCACTTTTCTGTCTCTCCCGCACCATGTTGTGATGTGACATGTTGTCTCTAAGCTTTTCCACACCGGTTCGATTCAGAGAGTTCAATCAAGATGTTTATTTTCAGTTTACCCGAAGAAGTGTAAATGAAGTGATGAGGTGGAGGGCAAAGACTAAGAGTTATTTTCACCAGCGAATCTGCCTTTTTTGCTCGTGATTGACGGATGAGTTGGCTTGTAAAACATCAGAGGATGACAAGTAGGAATGTAAAGAAATTATAGCCATAAACAAACAACCACAAAAAAAAAGCAGCGTATTATCACACCGGTCAGGCTCCATTTCCCGAGTGATTAATTAGAGGAACCCTTTGCAGTTAACTTTTTTTATTGACCCACCAGTTGATTAATTGAGTGTTTGATTCAACCTCTCTGCTTTTAGGGAATGAGCTCCGTAGGAAAGCAATAAAATTCATTTTTCATTTTCAACAAAATCATTTGCACGGGTTAAACACAAAGGAATAGCGCAGCTCTCTTGTGAAGGATTCCATAGAAGCATGTGACAACATTTAACCTGTTTCCAAGCAAAAGTGACAAATATTAAAACATCTGTTACCTTTCTGCTTACACGTGACCCTTAAAAAATGCATAAATACGTAGATGGCTGAATAATTCAAGCTTCTTTCTCAAAAAGTAAAAGGCAAAGCGTTTCTAACCACCATCATTGTTGCACCGTGTTCGACGAGCTCCCATCCTCATTTCTCCATCCCCTTAAGGTCTCCCACAGTCATGCATTACCATGACAACCCAGAGAATCATGGGTAATGACAAACAAGCAGCACTGTCAACCGCTCAGAACAGTTCTGGTGCCGTGGAGCTCCGCGATGCCAAAAAAAAAAAACAAGAATAAAATGTCACAGAGATTACATTTCAGTTTGACTCTCCAGTTCAGGAATTTACTAAAGAGAGCTCTAATGAGCACATGATGACAAAAATGTGAATCCATCATTTGTGTTAGAAGGAATTGTTGGCGTTAATCTTCTGCACATAAGCACTTCATATAATTCCACCATGAATCAGGTGCCAAGCTGCAAATGCCAGCCCGTAAGTCATTAAACTGACCCGGACACCGATCTGAAATCTTATTAAGAGATGAAAGGGCTCTCCCGACCTTAAACAGCAGTTGACAAAATAATCTCAGCTTCAATTTTGGAGCTTTCAGTCACGTCGCACACGTCTATCTGCAGACCTGCACCGGATTTTTATCAGGAACACGTCGGTTCAGAGCCCAAAATGCTGCTGTTGTTCAGAACCAGAGGAGAATGTGAATGAAAATATTTTAAAACAATTTGTTTTAGGCTGATTCATGACATTTTGTTACAGTGAACAGAATAACACTGGGATACAAATTTAAAAGCTTTTAGGTAGCATACAGGTCTAATATAGGAAGCGTTGACAATAAACATATAAAAACCCCTTTTATTCTGTTAGAGCGGAGGCAACTCTGGCAAAGTGCTTGGTAACTGTACAGTACTGTATATATATATTTTTTGTATGTACGTATGTTCCGACTTACGTCGAAATTCGCTTTACAACGCCGCATAGGAATGGAACTCTGTAAGTCGAGGACTACCTGTACTTAATGATAGAGCTGCCCAGGCAGGTATGAAGAGAACTATGGTGGGCGGCTCTTTCTCATATTCATTAAAGTCTTTATATGAAACATTTAAACTGTCAACAAGTGAACTGACCAGAGGCAGTTCTCAAACTGATGCATGTTCAGTTATTAGGTTGTTAGGTTGATTAGTAACTCTAAAAAATTGACCCTGGGTGTGAGTGAAACAGGTCTCTCTTGTAAATGAGTCCCCGTGGCTCAACGAGGATAGCCTGTATAAATAAAGGTTGAATGAATGAAAAAAAGCTATAAACAAATTATTTCTTCCTCTAGTTTTATTTTGGCACATGACGGGCTCCTCATATGGTTAGAGGATCTGGTAGGGAATTTAGACTGAACATGTTGTAGACAGTCTTCATGCTTGTTTGTGTGAGTGTATGGTAAGTGTGTGTGTGTGTGTTTGGCTGCAGTAGAGGCAGTTAATCTAAACATGTCTGCTGGCCAGACATTAAGTTCCCCATAGTGCGTTTAGGCAAACAGCCAGTTTCAAATGGTATTGAACTGTTCAATCCAGTGGCTTTCTGATGCTCTGCATCCAGCTGGAGAGAAGC
>JBBPBX010000971.1:55527-93098 GCA_038048925.1 Garcialebias charrua | reverse complement strand
CCCCACACACACACACACACACACACAAAGAAAAGAAAGAAGCACCACTCCACTGTCTGTCTGCTTCAAGTGCCATGCAAGCCTCCTCTCATCCAGCGGAACATCTGGCTGCTGCTCGCTTCAGCTCAGAGGAGACGCGGCGGCTTGGAGGTGATTGAAGCGCGCAGCTACAGAAGGAACGAGGCGGAGAGAGAAAGTGAATTCCAGCGAATTAATCACCGTCTGTTCCTGTGCGAGAGGAAAGGCAGTCCAAAAGAGAGAGGAGAGGGAGAGAGCAGGGAGGGAGGAGGAGGGGAAGCGGAGCCTGACGCAGTGTGAGGAGCAGCGGTGAGGCGGCAGAACATCACATCAGACGCCGTTTTGCATCCCGCCACCCCACATCCCTTCCCTTCCTTAGGAAAAAACAAAACCTGACGTGGGTCACATCAAGAGATGCCATGACCATCACTCTTCTCTGAGAGGAGACAGGAGCTGGGGCAAACCAGAGGCGGAGACCAAAGAGAGAAAGACTCCCATCATCGCCAGAGGCAGCGCGCCGGAGAGCTGCGTTCAGGAGCCGCGTCTTCCGGAGCATCTGGAGCAGGTAAAGTCGAATCCTGAAGCAAACATCTGTAGAATACACGCACACACACACACACACACACACACACAAAGCTCTGGTTTGGCTTTGGGCTGCTGCCTTGTGAGGGCTGGACTCTCATGGTGCAGGCAACTTTGGAAAATGCAAAGCACTCAGGCATTCCTGCGGTTCTGAAATCACTTTATCTCTGTGCGTGCGCATGCATTTTGTTTTTTGCACGTATTTGTGTGCGTGTTCGCGCAGTCGTGATAAATCGAGGGGGAATTAGCTGGAAAGAAAATCGTCAGCTGTATTTTTGTTTTATCTCCAGCGTGTGAGAGCACTGACGAAGCGAGTGCGTTTGAATCCAGATGGGATGTGTGGTGAGCGGTTCAAGCCTGAGCTCCTTTTTTCTAGCAGGCATTAATGCTTCAGTCACATGCTCCAATAATAAGCTCATCGTTTGGTGTGATTTGGTTCTTGTCCCGGGACAGACAGGGCTGAGTGTTCAGCACTCTGGACAGCGACATAGACGAGCTGCAGGGCTGAGTGTTCAGCACCCTGGACAGCGACATAGACGAGCTGCAGGGCTGAGTGTTCAGCACCCTGGACAGCGACATAGACGGGCTGCAGGGCTGAGTGTTCAGCACCCTGGACAGCGACACGGATCAGTTCAGTTTGTTCAGGTTTCTCTTTTCATGTCTGTAAAGTCTCTGGTTTGAAGAAAAATAAATCAGTGCCTTTAGCCTGAAACTGCATTTCAGTCAGTGTTCAAAATAAATAAAAACGAGAGCAATAAGCTGGAATGAAACTGAAACAGCTTTTAGCAACATGTCTATAAAGATACTCATGGAGCAATGGGAGATATTATTAAAGTTTGATATTTTTTCAAGACATCTCCTTGAAATATGATGAAATTAAATCCTGTGAAGTAAACCTTTAATTGAAAACCTGAATGAAAAGTAAAGTAAATAAAACAAGGGGGAAAAGATAACAAATGAGAACTTTATTGCTCTTAGAAAGGCTCACTGAGTGGTGCAATGACTGAGCATGAATTAAAGTTGTTGCGGTCTTCAGAGTTGCTAGATTTTGACTAAACGCAACATCAAAAAGGAGAAATCTTGAGTTTTCCATGAAAACATCAAAGTAGGAAGTATAAAATCGAAGAATGCTTTTTGTAGTTGATTACAAAAACATGACGAAACCTCATGAATCAGGACTTTGACATAAACTGTGAAAATTAATGAGGCCATGCAGCCAAACTTTATTCAGTCTGGATACATGTGCAAAGACACAAAGTCACTCAGCCATTTAAATTTTGGCCGCCCCATGATCTGTTGTAACGGATGTTGTTGCCACTTCACTGTCCCACAGGGCATGGACTACTAACAGTTTTTCCACTCACTGACTCTGATTGTTGGCTGATAGCCACAGATGGAGGGAAGGAAGGAAAAAAGATGGCAGAGAGACTGAAGGAAAGAAGGGAGCAGGGCCGAGCTCTTATCACAAAGAAAAGATGCGATGTGGTTCCAGTACGACAGTTTCAGCGCCTCACTTTTAAGACACCATGCTTTGGGGAGAATAAAAAATGATTGACTGGTTTGTTTCGGGGGCCAGACATCCTCTGTAACACCGAAGTCTTGGGAAATCATTGATAACAACCTTTGAGGTTGCTCATCTTGCTTTCATCCTGCATTAGCACTGCAGTGCTCGCTGCGGCAGTCACACAAGTTGCACGAGCACTCCTTTTAGGGCTTGAAAATAGAAAAGAAAAAAGGATGGAGATTCTTAAATCTTCCGATTGGCGAGCACTAAAAGTCTTGCTCGATAAAGCCGTGAAACATCTCTCGAACAGCAGCCACACACAGCGACAGCTTTTTGTGCTGTGGCAGCAGAAGTGTCAGAGGTGCTGGGACTTACATCTGTAATAAGGCAGGTGGAAACGTTAAAAATCAGCCGTAACGAGAAGTGACAACTTTTAGCGGGAAGGAATTGCCTAGCATGTCTACAAGCGGATGGGAAGTGGTGGGTTTAACGTCTGAGCTTGTCTCATCATCGTGCTCGCAACCTTCACCCAAAGAGTTGAAGGACTTTTTTTTTGTTTAGCTTTTTATCCATCATTGACTGTAGCCTCAAGAAAAATATATCTATCCATGGCACATTCCCAGTGCCTGTAGGCATCACTGTGGGGCAAGTTCTTCAGGAATACTGACTGCGCATCACTGGAGATCCCTCCTCACCCTCTCATCCAGTCGCTGCACTGTTTTCATTCCTTTAGCTGCCAGGCTAAAAGAGCTCACATTTGCTGAAATCCCAGGCTAAATATCAGAGTCCAACCCCCACAGCTGATATTTGTAAAAGCCACCCCTATTCCAACAGAAACTTGCTTCCCATATTAAGCATGTCGGAGTGCAGTGTCTCGTGTCATAATGTTGATCTTTCCTGAGAGGCGATGCCCCCACAGCGTGGAAACTAATCTGCATGCAAAGCTAACATGGCACCTCTCTGCTGGCTGCGTCTGGAGATGTTTTCTTCATGACGACTGCTGAGAAACCCTCCCCGTTGTTTAAAAACAAAACTCTTTCGTCGCTGAATTAACGTCAGAATTTGTGAACGTGCCATGAGCTCACAGATGTAACCTCTGATTTGACTGGTTGGCATGTGGAGCAGAGAAAGCATGCAAAAAAAAAATCTTATGTAATGTTTCTTCAAACAAACATATGAGATGGTGTTGCGTAATAAGTGTGGTGGAATTAAAAACGTCTGAAATTGTATGGATGTGATTTAGTGACATTTTCGTCTTATAAATGCTCCATTGGAAATACAAAGCGTATCACCAAACAAGGTTATTCTATAGGAATTATTATCTCTTTTAGTCTTAGTGTGTCAAATGATGAACATTTAGTTTTATCTGAGGTGGCCTGTTTGCAACCTTCAGAAAAGACAGGTGCATTTTTTACTAATTGAGTTCAAACTAACTCCCTGGTTCCGTATTTGACATACGACCAACTATTCACAGCAGTGACAGCAGAAATGTCTCCACATTAACCGCTGACATATATATGTCAGCGCAGCCTTTATAAGAAGAGATGTGTGAGTACATGCAAGGTGACGCGTGCGTTCAGAAAACTGCATGCGTGTGCGTTCGCAGACGCACACTTTCCAGCCGAGGAAGCTCAAGCAAGCACACGGATTAATAATGTACCACCGTCCCTGTAGGGGGCTAGTTAGCATTTCAGGAAGATTGCACAAACACTGGGGAACTGTAATTAGGAAGTTATTGTTACAAGTTGCAACTCGCTCACACACAACGTTGCAAGCGCATACACACATGCGCACACGGAGAATGCAAATGGTGAAAAAGGCAGTTTTCTTACTAACATGTCTGTTCTTTGGCAAACGCTTTGATTTTCTTTTTTTACTGATGAAGAAAAATTACAAGGCAGTTATTGTGCAAATCAGAAGACGACATCCAAGATAAAATCTTGGGTCACTCTTTAAAGCATACATAGAGAAAGTACAACGGAAAGACACTCTATCCATCTCTATCTCATAGAGTGACCTATAAGAGTGAAGGCAGGAGTACACAGGTAGACTACATTCTGTGACCTGGGAGAGATCAGGGACTGTAAGATTGTGATGGGAGAGAGCGTGGCTAGACAGCAAAAAGAGGAACAAGTTAAAATGAGAGAAGAAGACCAAATGGTGGAAGCTGAGAAAAGAAGAATGCTGTGAGGAGTTCAGAGAGGAGCTGTTAAAGGCTCTGGGTGGTAAGAAAGAGCTTCCAGAGAGACAGGTACTTGGTGTGTCATTTGGACAGAGAAAAGATGATAAGGAAACGTGGTGGTGGAATATTGAAGTGCATGAAGTTATTCAAAAGAAAGAGGTTAGACAAAAAGAAATACAACGGTGAGAGGACTGCAGAGAGGAGACAGAAATATAAGGAGATGCAATGTAGAGCAAAGAGGGAGGTAGCTAAGGCAAAGCAGAAAGCCTATGATGAGTTGTATGGGAGGCTGGACACTAAAGAGGGCGAGAAGGACTTGTACCAATTGGTGAGACATAGAGATCGGGCTGGAAAGGATGTGCAGAAGGTTAGGCTTATTAAAGATGGGAATGGTAATATTCTAACAAGTGAAGAGAGTGTGATGTGAAAATGAAAGGAGTACTTTTAGGAGCTAATGAATTAATAGAATGAAAGGGAAAGAAGAGTAGAGGTCATAGAAACTGTGGGTGAGGAAGTGAGAAAGATTAGTGAGGGTGAATTCCGGAAAGCTCTGAAAATAATGAAAAAGGAGAAGGCAGTATGACCTGATGACATACCAGCAGAGGACTGCAAATGTCGTGGAGAGATGGCATCGAGGATTTTGACTGAAATATTCAATGGCATATTTGAGGGTGAGAAAATGCCTGAAGAATGGAGAAGAAGTGTGCTGGTGCCCATTTTTAATAACAAGGGTGACAAACAAAGTACAAAGGTACAAGTTGTAGCAACCACACGGGAATTAGATTGATCAGCCGGATGATGAAGATCTGGGAGAGAGTTGTGAAAGCAAGACTTAGGAAAAACAAGAAAGAGCACCACAGATTCCATCTTTGCTTTGATAATGGTGTTGGAGAAGTACATAGAGGGTCAGAAAGAACTCCATTGTGGGTTTGTGGATTTAGAAAAAGCATATGACAGGGTGCCAAGAGAGGAGGTGTGGTATTGCATGAGGAAATCTGGAGTGGTGAGATGTGCTGTAGGAGTGACAGACAGCTTCAAGGTGGAGGTGGGAGTGCATCAAGGATTGGTTCTGAGCCCCTTCTTGTTTACTCTGGTGATGGACTGACTAGCAAATGAGGTCAGGCAGGAATCCCCATGGTCAATGAAAAATAAAAATAAGTTTAAATCTGAAGATGTTTGGGTGACATTTTTATAAGGTTTTGTGATAATAGAACCAGACTGAACATAAATTCCTAAAAATAAGAAAATCATCCAAATTTTTCTTCTTTAATAATATTTTGTCATGTGTATTTGAAATGAGTATTTCTGAAATGTTGTTGTGTTCAGGGAGTAAATATTTTGACTGAGGATGCTTACAGTTTTTTTCTATGAGATAGAAGAGACAAAAAAGGGAAATGCCTTTTGAATTATCAATCTGAAATACCTCCAGCTGATTTTACAACCCTTTGGTTACTTTAACGAAGTCAGTACGGGAACAAAATGTTACCAACCTCTGCTTTAACTCAAGAACAAAACTCTTAAAACAAGACAAATACATAACAAAAACCTTATGGTCATAATATTATCATTTTTGAGGCATAAATTTAAGACCTGTAGATAAATAAAACCATAGAGCTGTTGTTATAGATGCCCATTGAAAACAGTTGACTTTTTTTAAGGCAGTTTGTGTCTAGCCATGCTCTCACTGAGCTGGTAGGATGTCTCTCCTCCTAAAAACATGCATGAAACTCTTGTCCAAAGATTCCTGTGAATAGACTTTATTATCAGTTCCAAACCACGAGACACCCAAGCAGTGACCTCATACCTCATGTTCATAGCGTGAATGATGAATGAGCTGCTTAATAGTTGCTGACGCATATCTTGCTGCCGCCGGAGTTGGAGGGCTAATCCCGACCTAAACTCTCCAGACGAGGGCTCATACCTTCTCTCTTTCTATCTAGTTTCCCCTCCCCGAACACTTTTCGCTCTCCTCCTCTGGTTCTTTTCACCTCTGACGCCATCTTCCCATACCGCTAAGCTGTACACACCCTCTTCACGCCGGCTATGTGTGTGCATATTGAGTCAGCTAGTTTGTATTCCAGCTACTGCCACACTTCCCCTCTCTAGAAATCAAGGAGAAATTGTGGCACGCCAAGAAAAGGGGAGGAAGAAGAGCAGGGCGATAGAGGGAAAGAGAGGAGGCTGAGGTGATAGACACTGGAAGAGAAAGGGACAGAGATGGCACATTGTAAAGTGACAAAAGAAGGAGGAATAAGGCTGGGTGTTCAATAGAAGCACTTTCCTCCCATCCTGCTCGTCTCTTTTCCGTTTCGTTACCTCTGCCCTCTGTTTCTTCAGACAGCGCTGGCTTTGTGGCAGGGGCAGTCTGAAGGCACTGTGGCCTGGCATAAACTTGAAAACCCATCTGATGTTCTGTCCTAAGGTGCTCTTCAGGGCTGAGAGGAGAAATTTCTCTGGCTGTCCCATTAACTACCAGAGATTGGACTATTGAAATCGTTTTAGGTCTCCTGACTGAGCTCCATTTCCCGACAAGGATCTGTGGTTGCAGCCCCGAGGTATCAGCAGCAGGAGAGGAAGTGGGAGATTGTTTTTTTTGATGGGTATCTCCTTATTTTTTATCCATCAGCAATCTTCCGTGTTCTGCTCTCCTCGCTGGTGACACATTTCTCCAGGGTTGGAGTGTCGCTTATATCCTCATTGGTTGTTTAAGACAATCTTAGGAGTAACTCTAACAAAGTGAATGGTTGGGGAAAGAGAGATAATTATTTAGTCTAATTTTAATATTTAATTAAATGGGGGGGGGGGGGGTGCTCATGCTAGAAGTGCTCGACTTACGAGCACATCGACATACGACGTTCCGGAATTACGAATATGCATCTCATTAAAGCTGCACTATGTAACTTTGTAATGTAGTCTGTAACTTTTCTAACAATATATTTTTAACATATTTCTTCACTCTGTCACTATCTACTGACAGACTGATGTTAGACAAAGTAATCTCTGAAAAAAACTATAGTCCCCTTGCTTCTCTATCAGCATTTATAAAAACACTAAAAACACAGAGTGACCCGGACAATGACCAGCCAATAAAAACAGAGTTGTTTGTCACGCCCCAACCCACGCCCCCGCCTGTCCCAGCCTCAGCGCCGCGCACATTCTCATTCAAAGGATTGCAAAGCGATGCAGGACTGATTTGTATGTGACACAAATGTATTAAATATCCCTTCTTCATCCCAGAGCTGGACTTTTATTTTGTTTTTTTTGCCAAAAGTCAAGTGATCGCTGCATCCTTCACTCACAGGAATGAGGAAGTCACGAGCGAATTAAATCATGTCCAGCGTTGCTTTGTGAAGCTCTGCTGATTTCTGCTGGTTTTTGTGTTGTAGGACCAGTGATTCATGGTTTTATTATATTTTTTAGAACGTTTTATTAACATATAATCACAGAATATTGAAGCGGCTCGAGCGGACATTCAGCAGGAGGCGGAGCTGCAGAACTCAAGTTCAACAGAGAACGGACTGTGGCTCCCCCTCAGAGCCATATATGGCTCTGAGGGGGAGGGAGCAGAATGCTTTTACCTGATGAACATTTTTCTAAGTCCCAGCGTTCTCCAGAAATTACATAGTGAAACTTTAAGAAGAAAAAAAAAATATATATATATATAAATATATAAATGAATACATGTACAGTACTGTACAGTCACCAAGCACTTAGCCTATCCTAACACAGTTTTTAAAGATGAAGGAATCAGTTGAATTGTCTCCCTTTCACCTAAAGTGAAAGTGAAAGTAGCTCCGTTTATGTGAATGGAGCCTGCTGGGGAGGAGGGACACAATTCAACTGACTCCTTAACTGTGTTAGGATAGGCTAAGTGCTTGGTGACTGCACTGTACATTTATCTATTTATAAATAAATAAATAAATAAAAATATATTTTTTAATAAATAGATAAATGTACAGTACTGTACAGTCACCAAGCACTTAGCCTATCCTAACACAGTTTTTAAAGATGAAGGAGTGAGTTGAATTGTCTCCCTCCTCCCAGCAGGCTCCATTCACATAAAGGGAGCTACTTTCACTTTATGTGAAAGGGAGACAATTCAACTCACTCCTTCATCTTTAAAAACTGTGTTAGGATAGGCTAAGTGCTTGGTGACTGTACAGTACTGTACCGTACATGTATTCATTTATAAAAAAATTATATATTATTATTTTTTTGGGTGATCCTACTTACGAATTTTCGACATACTAGGTACGGAACTCGCTCATAAGTCGGGAACTACCTGTATTGTGATCAAAGTTCATGCTCACTAATCAAGGTAGGAAATCCAGCAGAGTTCAGTCAGGTCTTCTGGACAGTTTCTTTTTTTGTTGTTGAGACATTTTGTATTTTGTCCTTCATCCAAAGGACTTCATCAGTCTGAGGAACTACAACAAACTGAGTCCCACAAGCAGCAAACTCACATAATGGACCAACCATTTTGCTGGTGATAAGATGGTTTCTGGGGCCCGCCCTCTCCCCATCGATTCCTCTGGGGTAGCCATAGCCAAACATCCCCACCCCCACCCCCCCCCAAAAAAAAAGAAACTGTATGATACATGATATGATACAGTTTATGCTTTTGAACAGGAGGGGGCTGAACACACAGCCCTGAGGGGAGTCAGTGCTGAGTGTGGAGGAGGAGACGCTGTGGTCTGATGCTGCATGTTTCTTAAGAGCCCTTTGATATTTCCGAGCATTTAACAAAATCTGAGCTTTGTGAGGACACTTGGCACAGGTTAAAGCCTTTGTGATATGAGTGTGCATGTTTTGAATAAACTACTTTGTACAAGTGCACGTGTGTTTGAGTGGAGTGCTGAGGGTTTGAGGAAGGTCAGAGGTCATGTCTTTGAATTTGTTTGTTTGTGTAGTTGGATTTGTGACCAGGAAATCCCGTCAGAGTAAACGCGTTTATAAATGTCAGTGCCAATGACATGGAATCCTCAAATCTTCCATGTTATTGTGCATTTTCTTCTCTTAGGGGAAGACTAGCGGGCATTTTGAGGGTCTGTACGAGCACCTTTCTACGACTTAGACTGCAGAATAAAAAGGAAACACGAGTTAGGTGTTCATACCTGACAGCTGTTGGCAGCATACACCGTGTTGGAAGCGTGTCATTCAGGCACATGCTGTGTGTTGAAGCGTGTGGGTGAAAGCAATGTAAAGTGTATGTATGATTTTATAATAGCTGTTTGTGTTCAGGCTATCATTTTCCCCCTTTGTCGCTGTCACTTTTCTGTCTCTCCCGCACCATGTTGTGATGTGACATGTTGTCTCTAAGCTTTTCCACACCGGTTCGATTCAGAGAGTTCAATCAAGATGTTTATTTTCAGTTTACCCGAAGAAGTGTAAATGAAGTGATGAGGTGGAGGGCAAAGACTAAGAGTTATTTTCACCAGCGAATCTGCCTTTTTTGCTCGTGATTGACGGATGAGTTGGCTTGTAAAACATCAGAGGATGACAAGTAGGAATGTAAAGAAATTATAGCCATAAACAAACAACCACAAAAAAAAAGCAGCGTATTATCACACCGGTCAGGCTCCATTTCCCGAGTGATTAATTAGAGGAACCCTTTGCAGTTAACTTTTTTTATTGACCCACCAGTTGATTAATTGAGTGTTTGATTCAACCTCTCTGCTTTTAGGGAATGAGCTCCGTAGGAAAGCAATAAAATTCATTTTTCATTTTCAACAAAATCATTTGCACGGGTTAAACACAAAGGAATAGCGCAGCTCTCTTGTGAAGGATTCCATAGAAGCATGTGACAACATTTAACCTGTTTCCAAGCAAAAGTGACAAATATTAAAACATCTGTTACCTTTCTGCTTACACGTGACCCTTAAAAAATGCATAAATACGTAGATGGCTGAATAATTCAAGCTTCTTTCTCAAAAAGTAAAAGGCAAAGCGTTTCTAACCACCATCATTGTTGCACCGTGTTCGACGAGCTCCCATCCTCATTTCTCCATCCCCTTAAGGTCTCCCACAGTCATGCATTACCATGACAACCCAGAGAATCATGGGTAATGACAAACAAGCAGCACTGTCAACCGCTCAGAACAGTTCTGGTGCCGTGGAGCTCCGCGATGCCAAAAAAAAAAAACAAGAATAAAATGTCACAGAGATTACATTTCAGTTTGACTCTCCAGTTCAGGAATTTACTAAAGAGAGCTCTAATGAGCACATGATGACAAAAATGTGAATCCATCATTTGTGTTAGAAGGAATTGTTGGCGTTAATCTTCTGCACATAAGCACTTCATATAATTCCACCATGAATCAGGTGCCAAGCTGCAAATGCCAGCCCGTAAGTCATTAAACTGACCCGGACACCGATCTGAAATCTTATTAAGAGATGAAAGGGCTCTCCCGACCTTAAACAGCAGTTGACAAAATAATCTCAGCTTCAATTTTGGAGCTTTCAGTCACGTCGCACACGTCTATCTGCAGACCTGCACCGGATTTTTATCAGGAACACGTCGGTTCAGAGCCCAAAATGCTGCTGTTGTTCAGAACCAGAGGAGAATGTGAATGAAAATATTTTAAAACAATTTGTTTTAGGCTGATTCATGACATTTTGTTACAGTGAACAGAATAACACTGGGATACAAATTTAAAAGCTTTTAGGTAGCATACAGGTCTAATATAGGAAGCGTTGACAATAAACATATAAAAACCCCTTTTATTCTGTTAGAGCGGAGGCAATTCTGTGATTTGATTCAAATCTCTAGGACAGGTACTGTTGAGTTTACCAACCAAATATGTGGTTTGCGCAATCCAATAATCCCATATGTTGTGTCAGACACTTTAAATCACAAATGCACAAAAAGACTGAGGCGGTGTGACACTGCAGCTATTGGTTATGTCGCCTCAAAGCGAAATCTGCTGTTGACAGGGTCGTTTCAGTGTCCTGATAGGTGGTAATTGGTGAACCTGAAGTGCCTGTGTCTGTGAGCGTGATTGGTGCTTTGACTCTGCTCTGACAGACTTGTGATGGCTTGTGTACCACCTACAGCCCAATTGGGAAAAGCTACGAGCAGATGTGTAGTTGCAAGACGAACATCGGTTTAAAACAGCTAGCTGTCGAAACCACATTTAACACACTTTTTGTTACGATTGCGGCGAAAACCAGACACAAGGATGGAAGAGAACAGATACCAAGACTCAAATTTTATTTACCGGTACAGTTTATTTACAAGGTGATAATTCATCAAATACAAAGATAAGATCAGAATTTTGTGTTAATGGATGTGGAGTTCCTCAGGGCTCTGTGTTGGGACCAAAGTTGTTTATTTTGTATGTGAATGATCTGGTTGATGTGTCAGGGCTTTTGGAGAGTGTTTTATTTGCAGATTATACCACTTTTTTTGTCCAGGTGAAGATATTGAATGGATGTTAGAGATGATACAGGTAGAATTTGTAAAAATACAAACTTGGTTCAAACTTAATACTTTATCATTACCGTTAGATTTGGAAAAAACAAACTACATGATATTTAGTAATAGAAAGAAAAATTATCAAAGTCCCATTTAAAATTGACAGTACTGAAATTCATAGAGTTAATGAAATAAAATGTGGGGTGTTGTTATTGATGAGAAGCTGACATGGAAATCTCATGTAAATTACTTAAGAATAAAAATAACAAAATCAATTGCATTACTGTATAAAGCAAAAGAGTTTTTAAATGACAAAACTTTGTATATATTGTATAATGTAATGATTGTTCCATATTTAATCTACTATATTGACATTTGGGGAAAACCTGCAAAACTATTCCAAACCCCATTTTTATTTGACAAAGAACTATAAGAATTATTAGTAGGACGTGCATGGTCACCCAACAAATAAATTATTTCATCAGTTGAAATTATTAAAATTTTATGATTTGGTTGGGTATAGTATTTTACAAGTCATGTATAAAGCTCATAAAAATATTATCCTCAAATATTCAATTAAAAATTGTAAAAAATAAACAAAAAGATTAATTGTAACCTTAAGGGAATGGAAATGTTTGTAAAAACCTCCATTTAGAACTAGTCTAAATGAGCTGCATTTTAATTCAGGGAATATGATTGTGGAATAATAATATCACCATAAACATTTCTAAAACAATTTACATTTAAGAATATGATTAAGTTAAAGTTTTGGGAAAGTATGGTTCCAAGTGAAGGATGCCTGATGTTTTTCTTCTTCTTTTTTTCAATTTGGAGATTGTTCAAGCCTGAGTTGTTTTTTGTTTGTGGTTATTTATTTATTTATTTATTTATTTATTTATTTATTTATTTATTTATTTATTTATTTATTTATTAAATAAGGGGCAGATATTATAAGAACATTTTCTTCTTTCTGCACCCTTTTCTTTCACAATGTTTTTTTCTTCTTAATGATGAATTTGTTTTATTTATTTTAAATGAACAAATGAATTAGTACAATTTTTTTTAAGTGCCAGGTAGGGAGCTGGAACCATGAAGAGCAAGGAGATGGGTTACTGGTCTGTTGACAGCGATGATAATGTTATTGCTGCTCTTTCTTACAGTGGAGATGTATGAGTCAGTTGTTGGAAGAGCTGTCCCACTGGTTCCAGGCAGGAGGCAGCCAAGTGCTAGGAAGGTGTGGAGGCAGCTGTGGAAGCACAGGAGAGCTCGAGGTCCACAGAGGAGAGTCCAGGAGACAGGAGGACATCAGGGATTATACAATGGAAGCACAGAGAAATATAAAGTCTGTTAATACCCAGTTTAACTCACAAGTAAAGGGCTAGAATAGAACTACCATTGGCAGGTAATGCTCCAGTGCTGACTGGATGTCCTCTGCAGCCTTTTATGCTCCTGTTGCTCATCAAGCTGATGATCCTTCAGGAAGCTGGCAGAGCAGAACTCCCACACTTTTCTTTCAACTTAAACAGTTTTATAATGACTTCTTGGAGAAAACGTGACATTTTTCATAAGAAACCAGCAGCTTTTCATCATTATTGAATGTAAAAAATACAACTTATTGAGTGAGGAAAACTGAATGGCAAACAAGTATGTAATTGCCTATGTATGTGTGTATATTTACTTGTGTTTTTATTGGCAAAATACTCTATTACCAACTGGACTGATTTGAATGAAACTCCCAGATTGTAATCCTTGGATGCACATCTGCAAACGATAGATACAGCAAACCCCAAATCATCCTTCTTTAAAAGCATAAAATATTAAAATCCAGTCAAAGCACCAAAATGAACCAGTACCACAGAAAGTGACTCCTGGATTAACCATTTTAATATAAATTAACTATGCACGTCCAGTCCCAGTCCAGTTCAAACTTTACAGACAACTTAGACTGACCGTAAGTGCTTTTTCTGAAAATAATATCCTAATCCCCTCTCACTTTTCTTCTAGTTAGCCAGTATTTAAAGAAGCCAGGCCCTTATACAGTCGTATGCATGAAACAAGCATTTTTAATTAATGTCTTCCAGCATTCCTTGAAAGAATGCACATCTTGACAGTTTTTGAAACTAGTTCCATCTTATCCTGAAAATTATGAAGTTTTAACTGTTTTGGTACAGAAAAAAAATGTTTTGCATTTTCACATGCAACACTGCAAGAACTTGTGCAATCTGTTAAATGCTGATGTGTTAGCAATGACGCTCAGCTACTACCACCTCAAGCTGTAGTTCAATATCTGTACAAGGGACAGAGTTAAACCCATTTCTAAGTTCCTTTTGAAAAGTTAACAGACAGACTCCAACTTTTTAAACAAAGATCTTGTGCTCTTCTGTTAATACTTCGAATATGGAAGGATCAGCTACTACCACACTACATTTTGGGTATACATGTCTATAAAATGAACAGTCATTCAAATTCAAATTCAAAAATACTTTATTAATCCCAAAGGGAAATTAAGTGTTGTCGTAACTCATCCTGGTTTCATTCAAGAGTTTTATAGATGTTTATAGCTGTGGACAGCAGAGTTTCTCACCAGCTCCAGGATCTCGGCGGTCAGGTACTCGAGCACCGCTGCCAGGTTGACGGGAATTTGTCCACGGTACCTCCTTTTCAACTCATTTGGGACTTGGAGCTTATAGATGTTTTGGGTATTTTTTAAGTTCAGTAAGTTGTGACAATTATCTGGATTGGGTTAACTTCAAAAGGGTAATTAATTAAATAAAATTATTTTGCAAGTTTTATTAAAGTATTTTCTCTAAAACACTGATATGCTCCTGCACATACTCAGATACATGGAGAAAAAACATCATTGTCCACCTTAGCCTTTGGATGGCTGTAGATAAAAAGGTCCCAAAATGAGCTAACAAAACGAGAACAGGCAAGACGTACTGTACTGTGAAATAAAGCCATAAATACAACCCAAACAACTTTATTTTGCACACATTTACTTGTTGCTTGGAGACGTGGCTGCTTAACCACGATGAACGTTGCCATTTTCACAGTAGGCCTGTGCTTAAAGTGGAAGAACTGGAAAAAAAAAATAGGCACTTGGGTTTAAAACTGACATGTGGAGCGAGTAAAGCTAAGTCTGTTTAGCTTTAATGTGTCTTGTGTGCACAAAACCTAAACGTTAAAGCAAATAATGCAGATTTAGATTCAGCTTGAATAATAAATGTAATTGATTTACACTTAAGACCATATCTACATTGTTTTTGGTTCACGTAATTTACTCTGAACGAATAAATGCGCTTTAAAATCTTCATGTTTGACAGCTATTCTCTGACCTTCACTCTGCTTCCATCACTTATGAGCTGATGCGGCCTGCCTCATGGATATTTCTTAAATAAAAAAAAAGGAAAGCATGTTTATTTAAAACATAATGGGTTTCATCACCTCAAAAACTGCAAATAGTTTCTGCAAGAATTTAAGCAAACAAAGAGTAACTTCAGCAAGAAGGGAAAAAAGATGTTATCTGCTGCGTGTGCACAAAAATAGAGAGATGCTGTTTTTAGCCAAGGTTGTAGATAAAATCAGAGTGCCGTATCATAGGAGCACGAACTACTTACACACACACACACACACACACACACACACACAAAGAGCAGCATGATGTTGTCGAGACCAAAGTCACATCATCTTGGAGAGAAAACAGGCCAGAATCTCATCACAGCATCCTGAAATGAGATTACCACCCAAGCCTTCGTCTCATATAGAAGTCAATACATCATGCATCCCTCCCTGCCTCCTTCCTCTACAAATTGTATTAAATCCCTCATATGTCCCTTAGAATCAAGACGGGAGTGCTGGTTGGTTAGAGGCAGAAAGAGAAAGCGAGCGGCGGGATGTGAGTGTTGGGGCCTCCTTTATACAACGCTTAGCTTCTCGGTGCGTCAAAAGAGCGAGCTCAGTCAAGGACACATTGAGACGTGTAAACTCAGAATATCACACACACGAGTTTGTGCTTTATCTGTCTGCATCTGTGCACGCCACACAAAGCTAGATGGGCTGAGTCTGTTCGTTTGTTGCCACATCGACTCAAAGGCTGAATAAAGCTGCAGTTTTGAAATGTCTCCATTCAAACCAGCGAAATGGAAATCCTTACTAAGCGTACTTTTAATCCACACTCGAACCGAGTTTCTCTTTTTACTGAACCCATAAAAGGGGAAAACACTCCCAAAAACATAATTGTGCTGTATTGTATTGTATAATTTTATTCATTTCATATTAAAAACAATGACAATTAAAAAAAAAGAAAAATTAAACAAAACATAAAATGAAAGGAAGCAGAAGACGAAAACATTTCTATCTGCTCCTTATCAAACAATCAATTCAAACATACATATACTTATTTGTAATACAAAATAATACAGTCTCATCAGAGATATACAGTCACATCAAAATATCTAATATAATTTGTTAAATTAGAATCAACTTAAATGTAACTCTTCAACAAAATAGTTTTAATCATTTTCTTAAATATTAGTATGGACTTCACATTTTTTACATTGTCCTCTAGTCCATTCCAAAGATCAATTCCTCTTATTGTAGTAGACCTACCCTTTAAACTGGTTCTAAACTTAGGTTTAACAAACATTTCTATTCCCTTTAAATTATAGCAACTAATCCTTTTCACAAAGTAGGTTTGAATGTTAGATGGTAGTGAGGAAGTATGAGCCTTATACATAAGTAAAAGAATATTATAATCAACCAAGTCATAAAACTTGAGTGATTTCAATTGACAAAATAAAGTATTCAAAGGGTGACAATAAGATTTCCTCATTATAATTCTTACAGCTCTTTTTTGCAAAATAAAAATAGGCTTAGTTGTTGTCCTACATGCACAGAAGGATCTAAGATACACGCTAACAATAATAATATAATATAATATGGTGTATAGTAATACACTGTAGTAGTGCAATGTAGTACTGATAATGAGTCAAGCTACTTAAATACATTTAATTTAAACTTTTATAATAAGATAGGGTTGCTGATTCTAGTTTCTTTGATAAGTTATTAAAAAGTACCATATGTGATGGTGTATAAGTCGCAGATTTTTGCATAGATTTGTCAGTCCTGCGATTTATACACCAAAGCAAATTATTTGTTTTTTTCATATTCATAATGCAATTTTTGATTGATGTTTTAAATTTACACGAGCTGCAACAGCGAATCCTCCCGTGCTCGCACGCTTCACTCAGCTGGTGCAGGCGGAAGAACGCTGGAGAGCTAGCGACTCCGGCTGCGATGGATGTATGGATGGTGCTGCCCAGGTGAAATGAAGCTGTTTTAACCATTAAATAAATGCATAATAAACGCAACGTGTTAGCGGTGACGCAGAATAAATGTGACTTATAAGCGGAAGTGACTTAAATATGTTTTTTCCTCTTCATGATACTTTTTTGACTGATGTGACTTATACACTGGAAAATACTGTATTTTTTTGTTAGACACTTGATGCTGTTGGATCATAGGTTTCAGATGAGCATCATCTTGTGTGCCCCAAATTTCTCTTTTACCATTTCAGAGCTTATATAGATTTTTCACAGCCCTAAACCAACTTTCAATAAGTTCAAGGTTAAATGTTCAAGCTTCAAGGTGACTTTATTGTCATTTGCATCACATGTGGTGCATAAGGTGGATTGAAATTGTGTACAGTACTCAAGGTCCAAGTTACACCCAAAAATAGCAATAACATAAACTATAAAAAAAAATTACAGTATACAAGGATCTAAGATACACGCTAACAATAATAATATAATATAATATGGTGTATAGTAATACACTGTAGTAGTGCAATGTAGTACTGAGTATATAAACTGTGTATAAACTGTAAAAGTTAGTGCAATGGTGAAAAAATAAAAATGAAATGCAGGATCCCAACAGCTTCAAGATGACCTGAAGCTGTACTTCAGGTTGAGCTTGTACTGTTCACTGAATGCTGATCCAAAAATAAAAACATGCCATGAATGAAGCAAGCCACACAAAGGCAAACATCAGTGTTAGCAAAACTTTCAAAGTCTAGCTTTTTTTGAAGGGATAGTTTTTTACGACTTATGCAAAGTAAAACGTACTTGGAAGAAGTGAACCAATACATTAAAACCAATTAAAAATAACTGGTTTGAGTTTCTATTATTTTCTGTTTATTTGATTTACTCTTGTTGATATTCAAGGCACAGCTTGGATTTAAGGAAAATGGAAAATAAGCAGCATAAAAAAATTGTTTAGTTATCCAGTTGTGCAGTTGTTAAAAACACATTTCAAGTGAATGGGTTATATTTTTGATAAGCCAAGCCTTTGGCCACTGCCCATGGCATCATGTGCCCAACTCATGTGGCCCCTCTTGCATGTATGCATGCTCAGCGACGGTCACAAACTCTGGGTAGTGACCGCAAGAATGAGGTCACGGATGCAGGCGGGTGAAATGAGTTTCCTCTGCAGGGTGGCTGGACTCTCCTTTAGAGATAGGGTGAGAAGTTCAGTTATCAGGAGAGACTCAGAGTAGAACCGCTGCTCCTCCACATCGAGAGGAGACAGTTGAGGTGGTCCAAACATCTGGTAAGGATGCTGGGCGCCTCCCTAGGGAGGTGCTTCGAGCATGTCCAACTGGAAGGAGACCATGGGGATATTTTTATGACATGGATTCAGTGTACACATCTAATATCCATGCATCATTTTTCTTTGTTCTCTCTTTCTTTTCTGGGTCAAGGTGAACTGGTCTCTTCCCCCTGCAGGTGGGGGACACCAGGGACAGTTTGCAAGTCCCTCACAGAGACAGACAACCACTCTCACTCACACCTAGGACAGGTTTTGAGTCCTGTAAGAGGAGTACCCAGTGAAAACTCATGCATGCAACATGCACATTACACACAGAAACCAAACCTACAACCTTCTCCCGCAGAAAACTTGTTTTTTAAAGTGGGACACATACCAGTATAACCACAAGTTATGAACAAATACTTTCTGATGATGGACAGAAAGGTGTTTAATTCTGGTTGCAGAGCTAGTTTGAAGTCAGTGCTTGTTGAGCACCGTTTGATTAGCTCTAGCCACGTGAAGTTAGTGCCACAGCAGCACTAACCCAAGATGAGAATTTTGTCTTTGTTCTGAAACGGACTGCCATCGTTTGACAGCTGAGCCAAATGATCTGAATCCTGGAAAAGAGTCAGAATAGGTCAAAGGCTGTGTCAGAGCTGAACCTTATGGCCCATTTGTTCATTTGAACCAGATAATCAGGTTCCTAAAAAAGAGCTTGAAATTCCATCTTGAGGCAAAGATGCACTTTTGTCAAAAGTTGGGGCTAGGATTGTGGAGACTAGGGGTTGAATGAGTAGAGCTCGAGTAGTTGATGATGTCATAGGATCTCAAGATGCAAAAAATAATTAACTAACTAAAACCACAAAAAAAAAAAATATATATATTAATTTATTATTTACAAAAAAAGACCAACAAAACACTGGGAGCATATATTATGCTCCTATCATTTATCCTACAGCAAATAAGTCACAGGAAACCCAAAACTGTTAGTTATTATTATTAAGCTGCAAAAGTGAAAAAAATGTGCGGCACGTCAAAAACGAAACTAAAAACTGTGGGGCGGTCGACCACCCCGCACCACCGCCTGTGGTGCTGCACATTAGGTTTAGTTTTAGAGATTAATATGTTAATAGGTTTTTATAGGTTTAGAGATTCATATTTTTTGCCTTTTATTTGTGAAACAAGATCAGAGGAAGCTGTTTTGGTCATTGGACCCGGTGTTACACCACATTCTGTGACCTGCAACAGTTCATGCAACACCGCCCCTATGGTCACAATATACGGTGGTCACAGAATATGGTGCAACACCGGTTCGCAACGCGCTCCAAACAGGAAGTTGATCCATTTTCTGTTCTGTAACTGCGACGTGATGACGTCACTATGAATACTCGACTTGAAATTTTAAAAACTCGATAGAGGTCCAAGTAATCGATGTGTCGATTACTCGAGTAGTCTGTTAAAGCCCTAATGGAGACCAGTACCATTTACAACACATGTTTAAAAAATACCCAGTTAGTGCAACATTTATTCTGCCTGATTCAATACAGAACATAAAAAAAATTCACGTCAACAAGAAAACGAGTTAGCACTGGAATCTCGCTCCTTGTATGTCCCTGTTAAGCACCTTGGTCAATGCAAGGCATTGTAGGAAGGTGCTATACAAATAAAGTTTATTATTATTATTATTATTGTCCTGATGTTTATTACCACCAGTCACATCATAAACGCTGACCAGTTCACTGCACAGAGCTGCGTTCACAATCACTGCTTTCAACTGGGTTTATAATCCTATTTATAATTCAGTTTATAAACTGTCAACTTTTTAAATCACAAGCTAGCCTCTATAAATCTTGCTTGAAATGTCTGAATTCCAGTTGCAGAAGCATTTATAAAGACTGATCCGAGGTTGGAAACTGCGCGCTCGCAAACACTGACTGCTGTTTAAAACAGCATTTATAATCTTTACTGGTACAATTAGGACATCAGTTTGTAGGAAAGTGAGACAATTTTTTTTATTTTTTTTTATTTACCATTTATACAGGTAGTGTCATTGAATCACGAGAACTCATTTGCCAGAGAGACCTGTTTTTGGGAGCAGATGGTGAGGGTTAAGGGCCTTGCTCAGGGGCCCAGAGTGGGGCAAATGAAGGTGGAAGTAGGTGTGGGTGTTTCATCTTTCCCACCCACATTTTGATGTCAGTCCAGGGAGTTGAACCTGCGACTTTCCGATCACAGGCCCATCTTCTCTAACCTCTGCCCCACCTCTCCCCATACTATATACACACTGATTTGTGTAGACAAACTGTGTCTTTGACCCATGTGTGTAAACAGAATACCAGACCAGATAGATAGATAGATAGATAGATAGATAGATAGATAGATAGATAGATAGATAGATAGATAGATAGATAGATAGATAGATAGATAGATAGATAGATAGATAGATAGATAGATAGATAGATAGATAGATAGATAGATAGATAGATAGATAGATAGATAGATAGATAGATAGATAGATAGATAGATAGATAGATAGATAGATAGATAGATAGATAGATAGATAGATAGATAGATAGATAGATAGATAGATAGATAGATAGATAGATAGATAGATAGATAGATAGATAGATAGATAGATAGATAGATAGATAGATAGATAGATAGATAGATAGATAGATAGATAGATAGATAGATAGATAGATAGATAGATAGATAGATAGATAGATAGATAGATAGATAGATAGATAGATAGATAGATAGATAGATAGATAGATAGATAGATAGATAGATAGATAGATAGATAGATAGATAGATAGATAGATAGATAGATAGATAGATAGTTATTTGTCCCCGTAGGGAAATTAGTTTGCAACATTGTCAGCAGGCATTGACATAAAGGACATACTTATACATACATGACATTAACATCCATCATTACAGCAAAGACGTTTCAGCTCAGTAATTCATGATACGTTTGTATTATTTAATGATTTGATTGCTTGTGGTATGAAAGAAAATTTTGTTCTGTTTCTTGAGAATAAAGGAAGGCCATACGAAGAGATGTTTAATGAGATGTGGCTCCATTCTCTGAGGCTACGGACAAAACAAACCCATTACGTTCTTTTTATAAACTACACTGCTTCAACAATATTCAGTTAAGAACCAGTTGTGGCTCTGTCAGAGGCACCAGTCACAACAAAGTTCAACACTGGTTGCTAGACAACAACAACAAAGCCATCCAGGATGTACCTATATATATATTTTTTAGCTTTAGACTTTATGTGTTTGTCAAGCTGTCTGTTAAAATTCTTGCGTTGCTTTTGCTGATGAGAAGCGATCCTCGAAGTTCGAAGAGGTCAGGCTCTTTCAGGGGATGCAACTTTTCAACAACCGCTTGCATGCAAACTTCAGCCTGTCGGGGGAAACTGAACCATCTCATGGTTTATCGGGGAGAGTCATAAACTCATAAAATTACTAACTTAAACTAATATATGTGCAAATGTAAGGGGCCGAGATGGGGTAGAGGTAGGGTAGCCCATCTGGGACCCGAAAGCCCCTGGTTCAATCCCCAGCCATTTCCACATGGCGTGGTGACTCTGAGCAAGACACCTAAATGCTCCACGGACGCCTACATAGCTGCCCACTGCTCCACCTGGGTGTATCTCAGGTGCGATGGGTTAAATACAGATAACTAATTTTGCCATTGTATGGGAATATACAATGATGACAACACATGACACATTACAGGTTGTCCCCGACTCATACCTGTCAAGTTTTGAATTTAAAAATAAGGGAAATTTTCTGCCGGGTACGCCGAGCCATCCCACTAGCCCAGGGATCTGCAACCTTTATGATCAAAAGAGCCATTTCTGCCCCTTTGTTCACTAAATTAAACGTTTCCGGAGCCACAATACCTGCTACAACTGGGATTCTCAACTGGTGGCCCACAGACCACTTTAAGTTTGTTAAAGGACAATTTTCTGACCGGTAGTTTTCTGGCCATTGTAAAGCTGAAAATATCTAACGATTTGTTGATATTTTTACATTTTAAGACTAAAAAAGACCAGATTATCATAAAGAAGGAAAAATAATGTGATCTTTCCCAATTAAAAAATAAAATAATGAACTATGCAGGTCTAGGTAAATTATTTTAATTGTGGAAAAATTAAATATCCTACTTCGAATAAATAAAGTTAACTTATGTTTTACTCCTTCTATTAGTTCTAGTATTCACACATTTGCAAAGGAAATGACAGGAAAAACTGCTAAAACTAGCCCTTTTTGTTGTTATAAGAACAAATAAAATTCAGTTTAAAGTTAGTTTTGATCAAAGCTTGGAAGAGCCACTGCTGAGGGACCAAAGAGCCGCATGTGGCTCCAGAGCCGCAGGTTGCAGACCCCTGCACTAGCCCAACCAAAGTCCAGGACCCCTTACATTTTAAGACAGGTTTACAAGAAATCTAAAATAACTACCTATCAGCCTCTTTCAAACCAGTTATGTGATCACAATCTGATAGGCCTACCTTTGTGCTTGACGGATTTTTCATGCTGACGGACATCGTTCCTTCCCCCATGAGAGACACTAAAGTCGCAGTTACAAATCTTAAAAAACGCGTAATAAACTTTAGGAAAGTAAATTCGCTGTCCCATTTTTCAACATATTTACACGAAGTCTTAACTTTTTTGGCAGGGACGCGTCCTCTCTCGTTACTTCTCGTTACATCCATCTCTGTGTTTTTCCGGGTTTGTTCTCGACCGCGCCAGCCCTAACATCGCGAGAACTGCCACCGAGGCTACTGCAGGTGGCAGTTCTCGCGAGGCTAGTGACAGAGGCACCGGAATGTTTTTTTTATTTATTTTTTATAATATTATAATACGGGAGATTTCCAGGAAAATAATAATTCGGGATGAGGACGGGAAAGAGGGGTAAAATCCGGTAGTTTCCCGGCCAAAACGGGAGACTTGACAGATATGCCGACTTACGACGGCCTCGACTTAGGACGTTCCGGACTTAAGAATGCGCTTACGAACAGTACTGTTGTACAGTAAATACAGCACTGGTATGTGTTTTTAGATGAAAGTGTGTTAGCTAACCATTTGTAAATAAAGTTCTGTGCATGTTTATGAACCAATATGTACGCTTGTTCAGTGTCATGTTGATAAGCGGGTGTGCGGCGCAACGTTAGCATACATTTTCTGACTTACGGCCAAAAATCCGGACTTACGAACGACACGTGTAATGCGTTCCGACTTACGAATTTTCGTGTTAGGAACGGAACTCGTTCGTAAGTTGGGGACCACCTGTATTATTATTATTATTAGGATTTGCAATGATTGTATGCATTATGTCGACACAGGGTGCTGTTCTACTTGGAATAATTTTTAACTTTAGCACAGACAGCATGCTCCACCTTGTGCTGCACCGAGCTGAGCGCGGAGCAAAGGCAGGATCAGGAGACGTGAAAGGACTTGAAAGTGGACCCCCTCCTGTCCTCTGTGAAAACAGCTTTACTGTAACATACCAGTAGTTTTTGAGAACACAAAGCCATTTCGGTGCGGTTTAGAGAATTTATAAATGCGATTCAATCATTCCAATGCAATTTTTGCACATGCACTTTTTATTGCAGACGATTAAAAAAATGGCTTCATTGTTGCACATTAGCTGCGCTCTTAATAGAAGCAAATCCATATCGACTGATGCAAGCTCATGTGAAAACCCTGGAGGATTTTCTTTTAACCTATTCGAACCATATAATATGCTTTCTTTTTTATCTTACTATTTGTTTTCTAGGCTAAAACTGTGCCGCAGACTAGATGTCTAAATGGGCAACATCTCAAACAAAAGGCAGTTAAAACGGCACATGCTGGGCGTACTTATACGTCAATAGACTTGCAGCCACAGAGAACATATCCCCTCTGGAAGAAAGAGAAAACTCTGTCCTTACACTGTGCCTCATCACACAGCAGTGACTCACCCACCCTTTGCTTCCCTCTCTGTTTTACAGTTGCCAACTCAGCTGTTTAGCTCACGTCTGCCCTCTCTGACCAAGCGTGGCTCCACTCCTTCTTTCTTTCCCCTCCATGCTCTCTCGTTTCTCTCTCCAGTGTCTTTTGACGCTTCTCGACTCTTAACAAAAGCTCTCGTGCTCACAAACACGTGAGTTCCCTGCAGCGCACAGGCATGCGTTTAAGGAACTTTATTTACTTAAGATGCACGTGCATGCATTAAGGAGCGTCCTGATCAGCAAAAGGTCGTGAAGCCAATCGTAGTAATGAGGTCCTTCGGGACGTCCACATGTGTGGAGGCGAGCACTTGCGTTTGACATTTATAAAGTGTGTGTGGTGTATGCGTTCTCATGGGCTTGGTGTGTGTGTGTAGATGAAGATTTTTTTCATGATGACTTTACTTTGTCCATGTTTTTTCTACAAGTATTGAATGAATGGCAGGAAATGTTGACTCTTCTTCTCTAATCCTCTCTGCTCTTTGATGGGTGAAGCTAGCAGCTGTGCATCAATAGAGCAGCGGCCAATAGGAGCCCCGGCTGCCTTCTGATCTTATTTGATTCCGTCCCGTTCGAATGGCATAAAAAAGGCTTGGAAAATGTGATGAACTGTAGATTCATTCAGTTTTATGACGCATAAACCCAACTACTCATTTTATCAAATAAATCCCCTAAATTGTTTTTAAAAAAATACTAAGGAAAGAACTATTTTAAAGAGCGATCAATATACCAATCAGGGCCTTATTACCATTACAATAGGCACTAATTTAAATTTAATTCTGTGACTATCTAATAAATGTAAGATACAAAACAAGGCAACAAGCAGACAAAGCAATTAATGCAAAATCAGATAGCTGAAATGCACAAGTGAACCAGAATACTTTAAACCACATTTAGATAAACAATTAAAAGAAATTCACACATTAAAAACAAAGTGCAGTGAATTAACATGGACACTAGGAGGAGCCTAGTTTAGTACACAAAGCACCTAATGAGAGATGGTGAGCGTTTAGGGCTCATTAGCTGAGGAAATGTACTATTTACTATTCGTGTAGATATACAGTACAGATTTTTGTCCATGAAAGTCGTAAGAATGCAGGATGAGATGTGGTTTTGGCTATCTGCAGTCCAACTTTAGAAGATGGCACATCTCAATAATACCAGGACATTCTAGGCCAAATGTGCTTGACGTAAAAGTAACTCAGCTCTTCATATTGCTACCTATCCTCATCTGAACAATTTCCAACCCATACCAGTACATAGAAGTTAAGTTCTTATGCTGCCTTTAAAATAACACTTTTTATTGTTGTTGTTTTTTTAACCATAAAATCAGCAATTAAGCATGAACAAACACCCACACTCGAATTCAATATACTGTAGTTTCAATATAAAACACATCACTGTGGTGCTCAGTTCAGGATGATCTGACATTATGGACCAGCATCAACACAGAACAGAAAAGGATTCCAGGTTATTTCAAATTATACAACCTTACCAGCCAAAGTCAGTCTCATTTCTTTCCAGTTTAACAAAATAAAAAACCTCTCTAATCCAGCTTGTATATGTAGGTGGAGCTGCAGGTTTCCAGTTAAGCAGGTTCAGCCTCACTGCCAGAGTTGAGAATGCAATAAAGTTCTTTATGAGCAAGTGAAGTAGGTCACACTCCAAACAAGGCAGTTCAAGTATTAGAAAGAAGAAGAAAGTGCTATGTGTTTTCATTATTTGTATGTTTCTATACAATGACGAAATGTGTGCCCTTTATTTAACCCATCACGTGAGGTATGCTCAGGTGGTGTCGTGGGCAGCTATTTTGGCACTCGGGGAGCAGTTAGGGATTACCGTATTTTCCACCGTACACGTCGCATCGACATATAATTCGCACCAGTCCATATTTGTCTAATAAAGTGGAAAAATCCACAAATATGTCGCTTTGCCATATACGCCGCATCCGTTATGCGTCACTGATGACCCGTTTGTTACACATCATCGCTGACAACCCGGAAATGTGTTGTGCCAAAAACGGATGAGCTGTCAAATGGCGACCGCGGGAGCGTGCACGGGAGGACTTTAACAAGAATTCAACAAGATTAACACTTAAAGACAATTATTTGTTTGCTCGAAATTATAGTAAATGTGTGTATCAATCTAACATTTGCTTAATGAATGCACGTTGATGGTCAAATCAGCTGTATTTCAAAACCCGATACGCTGAAGTAAACACGTGCATGAGTCGCTGTAGAAAAATTAACAAGATAAACACCTAAACAGTTATTTGTTTGCTTGAAATTAGAGCAAAGGTGTGTCTCAGTGTAACGTTTGCTTAATAAATGCACTTTAATGGTCAAACCAGCTGCATTTCAAAAATAGTTTTGCTGCTGGTGCTCCCGGGAGCTCGTAGACAGGGAGGAAAAAAAGAAGGAGGAACGCTACTTGTTTAATCGAAATTTAACAAGAAAAGCACCTAAATAATTATTTGTTTGCTCAAAATTTTAGCATGTGTGTCCCTGTCTATCATTTTCTTAATAAATGCACTTTAATGGTCAAATTAGCTGCATTTCGCCGGGGCGGTGCAGCTGTTTTGACGGTTCCAAGCAACGAGCAGAATGAGGGTGGGGAGACGATGGCAGGTCGATTGAGTCACTAATAGCTGGTGAAGATTCTCAGTCATCCAGGACATGGTAAATTCAAAAAAGTTCAAGACAAAAAACAAGAAATTATAAAGTATAATAAATAAAGTCCAGTTGTTTTTGTTGTGAACTTTTTTGAATTTGTCATTATAGCTTTGTTTATCCATTACATGGTACAACAGCATGCCATATTGCTATTACTACTCTGCTGCCATCAAATGGCGGAAAGTAGTACTGCTCAATTAATCTTTTCAGTAAGAATGAATGAAAATGGTCATATCTCAGCCAAAAAATGGTTTATAAATATGGGAAAAAATCCATAAATATGTTGCTTTGGCCTATAAGTTGCAGGGCATGTAATCTATGTAAAAAATGTGACTTATACAGCGAAAATTACAGTAGTTGTCTTGCTCAAGGACACCACAGCATGTGGGCATGGCGGGGAGTTGAACCTGCAACTTCCTGGTCTCAAATCGGCTGTCCTACCTCTACACCCCAGCGGCCCCATGAGCAATATCCTCTCCAGTTACATTACAGATTGGATAGATATTTTCTGACCAGAATGTGTCCATGGAGGGACAGCTCCAAAAAGTGTAACTGGCTGTGGTTTGTAGGTATTGATCACACAGAGGATACTGTGTCAAATATTCTTTGCAAGCCTTTAGTACAGTGAGCATGATGTAAAATTCAACATTGTAGGAAACTGTGCCAAGCACAAACTGAAGACCTGTTCACCACCCTCTGTAAAACCTCCCCAAAATATAATTTGAAATCAACAGTCCGAAGTCTGTTTCCTATACAGTTTTCAATACAGTGCAAAGGATGAAAAAGTTCTTAAACTGTCTTAAATAATAATCACCGGTGGGCTTTTATTTTATTTTTTTTAACAATAAGGCTAACATTGGCCTCCTATTTAAGAATAAGATAAATTATGGTACACAGGTACTTCAAACTGACAACTTTTTTGTTTGACTGGTCCATGATCTCAAAGAGTAGAAGTGCACCTTTTTTTTGTCTTCCTTTTTTCCTGCCAAAATCAACAACAAGTTCAAAAGTTTTGGAAATGTTGAGACATAAGATGTTACATAGTATTCTACTAGCAAGGATACTTTTGCTCTGCAAGCTGTTTCATCATTACAGACAATCTGACCCACTACTGGAACAGCTTTTTCAAATTCAAGATCAAGTTCAACTTCAAGTGTCTTTATTGTCATTCGCATCGCATGTGGTACATGAGGTGGAACGAAATTGGGTACTCCAACAATTTTCAGTCAGGTCATCTGGACAGTTTCTTGTTTTGTGCTGAAACGTTTCACCTTCCATTCACAAGGCTTCATCAGTCAAGGAAACACACAACACAAAACTGTTCTTCCCCCAACAGCTTACTCTAAAGTGGAATAATAAAAGAACCTGTCCAGATGACCTGACTGAAAATTGTTGGATTGTATACCTGGACTATTGAACATGGACTTTGTTGGTTTTGAACCAGATTGACATGACTGCGTGTCAATGAGGGAGAGGGCCGGCGCTGTAGGAGGGGGTGTGCCAAAGAGACCATCTTAGCACCAACATAACTGGTTTGTTCCACTTTGGAGTAAGCTGTTGGGGGAAGAATCAGTTTTGTGTTGTGTGATTCCTTGACTGATGAAACCTTCTGGATGGAAGGTGAAACATTTCAACACAAAAAAGAAACTGTCCAGATGATCTGACTGAAAATTGTTGGAAATTATGTACTCAAGGTCCCAGTTACACCCAAAAGTAGTAAAAGTATAAAGTATATATATAAAAAAAAGAAACAGTATACAAAGATCTACAAAAATAATACCATCCATCCACCCACTACCCGATTCTTCCTTTTCGGGTCGCGGAGGTCACTGGTGCCCATATCCAGCTATTGGCGGGGGACACCCTGGACAGGTCTTCAGTTCATCACACGGATATGACGAATCAAAAAGACCTGGAAGGGAAGACCATTAGGAGAAGTAATGACCATCAACAAACAAGACAAACAACCATTCACTCTCTCAATAGGGACAATTTAGAGTTATCAATCAGCCTAACATGCATGTTTTTGGTCTGTGGGAAGAAACTGGAGTACCTGGAGAAAACGCATGCACAGAGAGAACATGCAAACTCCACCCATAAAGGCCCTCGGACCGGGATTTGAACCAGAGCAACCTGCTCGCTGAGAGGCAGCAGCTCTACCAAATGCCTCACCGTGCTGTGTAAAATTATACTGTACGTATATCAGACAGCAACCCGAACATGAGTCTGTAGTGAGATGGGCATGAATGAATACAGCAACATGAGATGAGCAGCACAGATAAGTCACATACGACCTTTAAAGTGTCATTACAGTGATTTTCCTGGTTAGGGATTTATGAGTCTAACCCCAAAAATACACTGCACGCGGCTCCGCCCCGCTCCGGTCCGCAGGTCGCAGCTGAGCGAGTCCAATTTCCACTGCCTCCGCTCCCCTCAGGTCCGCCTGGATGCGCCGCTCCGAGACACGTGCGAGATCGCGCGATAAATCAAGTGATAAATAAGTAAGTCAGAACAAAACAATTCATTCGGTGGAAGATGGAGAACAACTGTAGAGAGACTGCTGCCTTGATCTTCTCTCGTAAATGAGCTACATGGTTTGAGCAACAGGAAGTGATGTTTACATTTCAGAATAAAATACTTTTTTATTTATTTATTTCTTGTATTGCGTTATTAGGCGTAGTCATAGTCATAAATATAATAGTTTAGTCATAGAATAGTCATAAATGATAGTTTGACAGCATTTTTGTACAAATAAATCCGTATAGAGCTAGGATTAGTCCGCCTGTGGTGATTTTATTTTGTAAATACGGAAGTTGTGCTCGTTCCTTTTCCTGTTGGTGCGACGTAATCTTCAAAAGTTGACTCCGGCACAGCTCCGTCATCCGGCAGAAATAGAAAAATTTCTAATTTTGACGGACTGCCGTCCGCTCTCCGCAGCTCGCCGCCGTGCGGAGCCAGTGTAAATTCTGTCATTGATTATAATGGGTGCGTATTTGCTGCGGAGGTCGGACCGGAGCGGGGCGGAGCTGCAACGCATGTAGTGTATTTTTGGCGTAAGAGTTTCAGGGTAGAAGCTGTTCCTCAGTCTAGTGGTTCTACACTTAATGCTCCTCAACCTGAGGGGAGCGGGGCAAAAAGTGTGTGTGCTGGGTGAGTGGGGTCCTTCATGATGCAGGTGGCCCTCTTCCTGCATCTGGAGGTGTAGATGTCTGTGATGGTGGGGAGACTGACTCCAACAGACTTCTGTGCAGCCTTCACCACTCTCTGCAAAGCTTTTCTTTCTGCAGCTGTGCAGCCTCCATGCCACACGCTGATGCTGAAGCACAGGATCAGAATCAGCTTTAGTATCATTGTAGAGAGATACAATGAGAGTATGTCCCTACAGTCGTCTGAAAGATGGGCAGAATGCACGTTACTGCTGCTCTTTAAGAGCGTGGAAGAAAACAAAAGGAGAGAAATATAAAAAAAACAAGTAAAAAAAAGTGGGATACTCTCCACTGCACACCTGTGCTCTAGCATCAACATGTGGCACATTCAAATTCCTTAAATAAGTACTTTAGAACAAGCTACACAACGCCACGCTGTGTCGCCATAATAAGACACCAAATGGATAAACTAATGGGTTTCGCAGTTCATGGACTTCAAAGGAACAATATAGTAAAAAGTAGGTTTTCTTTAAAAAAAAAAGTTTTATGTACCACACAAACAGAGGTGGTTTTACAGTTCAAGCTCACACTGCTCTGGATATATTTTAAATCTGGGATTTCCTGCTGTAGTCGAACTGCTCACCTATATACAAATTGAATGTTTGAAGAGAAAACTAAGATTGAAAATATACTAGCAAGTGTCATGCCACTACAGGTTTATTTAAAGTTAAGGACTATGAGAGACTGAGTTGATCGAAATGCTGACTTTCAACTCATGGTTGGTGACTATAGGAAGAAGAAACCGAGTGAAGGTTCTGCAAACATTACAGCCATCTTAGAACTGCCCATAGATGGATAAGGGGTTTGTTGGTGCAGGGATGAGTGAGGAGAATAGAGATGGCTCTGACCAAATCAGCCAGTGTGAAACTGGATGAGGATTCCAGCCACTTTATAACGTCTTCTGGAGCACTTTCGCTGAAGATGAGCAAAGTGTGGCCCACCTAAGAAAAGCTGAATTAAATGAAATGGATGAAAAGTGATGGGGAGGATAAGAGGGATGAAAAGGGAGTACCGGTAGGTATAAAAGATGAGTACAAGTAAGAATTGATGAGGGGAATGGAGAGTCGGTGTCAAGAGCACAAGAGAAACTGCGCTAAAAAAGGTGGGCTGGCTATGAAAAGGCCATCAGAGGTGTGGCTGAGGCAGCTCTCAAAACTACAAGTTAGCATGTTAACTTTGTGAGTGGAGAAATTATTTGTCAGGGTTTCAGACAGATCAGGAATGAACCCAATTGTGCAGGCAAGAGTCAGACTCAAGGATTATAAAAAGAAATACTTTTTAATAACAAATTAAAGAGCTGACATGGCAGCTTAAACTTACTCATACAGAGATCAAGACAGACTGGATCAGAACTGGGCAGATCAGGACAGACTGGATCAGGATATACCCAACGAGGACACCACAAAGAGCAGACTGGCAGACAAAGAATATATACACACAGACAAGACAGGAAGTAATGCCACGCACCTGGGAACAATTAACAGAACAGGGCCGGGAAACCAATCAAACCTGGGATGTGGAGATTATACAAACTGAAAACTAAACTGAAACCAGTAGCAGAATTAAACTAAACCTGAAACTATAGAAGCAGGTAAACATGGAGATTTAAACTAGGATTAAAGGACTGTAGATGTAGAAACTAAAACTAATCAAATCTGGGATGTGGAGATTACGGTATACAAACTGAAAACTAAACTGAAACCAGTAGCAGAATTAAACTAAACCTGAAACTATAGAAGCAGGTAAACATGGAGATTTAAACTAGGATTAAAGGACTGGAGATGTAGAAACTAAATACATAAATTAAGAACTGATAAACAAGGAGACCAGGGCCAGGGGAATTATCAAACCTAAACATTAATAAATACTAAAGCAGGATCTAGGGAATAAGGCTTACCATGAAACTAGGAAAACAGAACAGGTCTGGAACAGAGGAAACTAAATAAAACTAAGAACAAACATCAGGAGCTGGCTGACAGAAAACTACAAGGAGAACAGACAAAGGATGCCCACTAGATGGTGCCATCCTGACATTATTAAACTGTTTTCGGCATCTCTTTGAGGAGTTCATGTGAGAACACTTTGAGAAAGAATGACATAGCAATCGAGCATGTCCTAGAAACCAAAACAACAATGGAGTCCAGACTCTGTATCACTTTAGTCTGATCTTGTCAACAATAAATTTTGGGCATATGCAGAAAATGTTAATAACTTAAAGGGCATTGAAAAAAAATTCCCACCTACTGGTGCAGCATGAGTATTTCAGAGGTTTTGAGCTTCTCGTCAGAAGATTTTTTTTTAAACTGAGAAAATAAATTTCCATTTAAAATTAATCTGGAGTGTTGCAGGCAGGGGCCTAAATCAACAGAGCTTGGCGATGTTGCAACGTGAGGGCGAAGTGCCAGATAGCATGAGTGTAACAAAAAGAATTATAACACCGAAGTTTTGATGCTGAAAAGATAAAAAAACAGTAAAAGTACCAAAAAATGACCAACCAAAATCCCTTTGAGCCTGCGAGGAATCATTGGCCTCATGTATCAAAAACCTGCGTGGATTTCCTACTGAAAAGTGACGTACGGTGAAATCCAGAAAAGTGTCTACGCACAAAAAGATCCAGATTTATCAAACTGTGCGTACACCGGTATCCACGCACATTCCTTTTGTACATCACAATTGACGTGGAACTGAGCGCACGTGAGACACCTCCCCTGACACGCCTTCATTTACATATGTTAAACAGATGCAAATTACTTCCTGCATGTGTGAAGGACATGTTTGTTTGATCCCTGCGCGATCAGAAATGATTTCTAGATTCGGGAAAATAATGAATTTAATATAATATGAGTGAGGACAAACATCCTAAGTAAGAATAGTAATAAAATGTGTTCATCATGCAAAGAACGAGTGATTGTGTGTCGGTATTTGTGTGCGCGCGCACCCTGCTGTGGTGCGCGAACCGGCTCATTCATTCATTCTGTGTGGAAATATTAACTTTGCGCACGAGTTTATTACCATTATTACTGTAAACACAGAGGAACTTACTTGGATGTTTGCTAGAACATAGATCTTTGTTTATGTAGATGATGTGAAGAAACGAGTCTGTGCGTCTTGGTGGAGACATTTCATGACATCACGTGATGTTGGCGTCTCCAGACGCTGCGCCCTCCGCAGCCCTGTGCGCAGTCTGTCTGTGAAGCTTTTACTCTCCTACAAGTTATATAAGGTGTACTTTCACGTGTCATTTTGGAGAAATCTACAATAAACGCAGATAATGAAACACCTCCAGCTGCCGTGTCGACACCGGTGAGGGTGCGCGCGCGCTCCAAGCGCGACCACTCAGCCTTTGGAATCATATGGATGAGACATTCCATTGGACATGATCCGGCTTTGTGTGGACTGGACTGCACAGTCCCGATCGACCTGCAGCTCCCTCTGTGGAACAGTTTGACCGCTGCTTCTGTATGCACGCGTGATGCACGGCTCCCCAGAGCGCAGCAGCAGTGCCAAACTGAAAAATGATTATTTCTGAAAACGGCTGATAAGCCATATCCTAGATCAGAAAATTATATCTGTTTCTAAATAAATGCTCTGCGTGTTACACTATTTATTATATTCTCCAGTAAGGCTGAATGAATCCGTTCCTGTTAAATTTATTTTTGGCACAACTTTGCGCGTCCTTTATTTCACTGCGTCATGTGGATGTAATACTTGTTAATCGTGTGTTTGGAGGGAATATTAATCATTTTCACATCATGAACAGTTAATAATAATAATAATAATAATAATAATAATAATAATGAATTCAATTTATAACGCACTTTTCATTAATGGAAATCTCAAAGTGCTACAAGGTGCAACATATTTGAATGTCAATAAGACAAATAATAAAACAATTAAAATCAACAACAGTATCAGCTAAGATCAAAAGTAGAATCATGAGGAGTAAAGTATGCTCGGTTGAAAAGAAAGGTCTTCAAGCCGCTCTTAAAGTCAACCACAGACTGTGGGGCTTCAGTTTCTCTGAAACACCTGTAAGTGTCGCCAAAGGAACAAGAACCACAGAAACGTGCGTACGCCTGCTCGGGAGCTTGCGTGGATATGTACCTGGATGCGCATATATTCACGTTCAGTTCAGTTTTGATACATACGGGGTTTTGCGTGGAAAATGACGTGCGCAATGTTTTTGTGCGCACGCACGGTTGATACATCAGGCTTCTGGAAGGGACAACCATTAGGAGAAATAATGACCATCAGAGAGAAATTATTTTGTTCTGTAGGTAGAAGCACTAGAGGTCTGAGGTAAAAATGAATAAATAAATACAACTCCAGATAGTTTTCTGCAGCACTGCTCAGAAAACATCATTTTTAAACAAAAGTGTGTTTTTGGGGGGTCATAAAGAAATTTAATCAACTAGTTTGAATCTGTTTAAAAATGTTTCCACAAGATATGTACGTTTAATGGGCTGCACAGTGGTGAAGTGGCCGCCTAGCAGAAATAATATTTCTGGTTTGAATCTTGACTCAGACCTTTCTGTGAAGAGTTTTCATGTTCTCTGATTGAAGATTGCAACCTGACGCTAGATATGACTGTTTAAATGCAGCTTTGTCTACCTTGTGTGTCTGTGTGGAAACATGTTTGGCTTGAACCCTTAACCATCGACCGCTGGACAACAGCTCAGACCCCTCACTGACCCTGCAAAGGACAACTCAGAGATAACATTAAAATAAAATTAGATTGCACAGTACTTTGTTATTAAGACAATCTGAAGTCTGCTCTTTCAGAGGAGCAACAAACTTCAAATCTTGTAAAGAAAAATACAGATTTGCACTTGAAAGGATTAAAAACTGCAAAACGTCTTGGAATATTTCAAAAAGTTAAACAATTATTTCCAAATACACAATATAAAAATAAAAAAAGGAGATTTGAGGTGACCAAGAGAGCGACAGGTTTGTTTGAAACATGTCAGTTTTAGTAAAATATCTAATATCTACTGTAGCATAGATATGTTGTAATAAATGTTTTGGATTAGCTCCCACACAAGATTCTTGGTGGAAAATGTATTGTACCACTTTACAATAAGGTTCCTCTTATAGATGGCTAGTAAATAGTTTATAAATATGTTATTAATTCCTCTATAAACACTTTATAAATCATTAATAACTGCTTATTATGCATTAATTAAGAGTGACAGAGAGACAAAACTGACCAGTTTCTTCCCACATAGTGAACCAAATCTGTTCACCTATATATTTCATCTAGAGTTGTTATATTAAACATTTCAGACTAAGTTACTACCTTGTAAGTATAATGAGAATTTGTAAATCTATTTCTTTAACATATAATATTGTACTTGATCACTGCATTATAAGTATCTACAATTAATATTATATCCTAAAAAATAGGTTTACAAATGCTTATTATTCTTACAAGGTAGTAACTTAGTATGAAATTACTATAATAACTCTATGAAATATATAGGTGAACAGATTTGGCTCCCTATTTGGCAACAAACTGGTTATCGCTCTGTCACCCCTAATTAATGCAATGCATCATAAACAATTATTATTTATTTATAAAGTGTTTATTCAGGTTCAGATTATATTTATTGTCATTCGACGTGACATCAGAGATGCACTGCAGAATGAAATTACGTTGTATATTTGGTTACAAACAAGAACCAGCTGGATAAAGTACAAAAAGTATAAAAGAAGAAGAATTAAAAAAGAAGAACAACAAGAACCAGACTTTAAAAAAATACAGAAAATTAAAATAAAAAAAATGGAGGAATTAATAATGTATCTACCGTATAAACTATTTATTAAGCATCTATAAGGGGAGCCTTATTGGAAAAATGGTACCAATATTTATTTTCACTTTTTTAAAGTTTGAAGCAGTGAGAATTTTTTTTGGGATAACTGAGGCCACCATTAAACAGTATACTAGATTTTTTATTTTATTTATTAACGTGCAAAGTGAAGCAAACACCCCTACTTGATTTGTAGATTTCCTAAATGGGTTATAAATGTAATTTTCTCACAAAGTCTGAAACCACACATCAAACAAACGTCTCTGTAACCTCACTAAGAACGCTGTGAGCTGACAGTACCAGGCTGCAGGGAATAAAAGATATTTGTTTTGTCATTAGAAATGTATCAAACTATCCTCGTGTGTTTTGTTTTCATAAAACAGCCCGTTATCTCGTACCAGATTGAAGTCTCCCAGAGACAGCTGCCGTTTGTTTGGACATGTTTTCTGCTTTCCTCAAAGACTTAATGTCTATAAAATCCTGGAGACACAATTTGCAATAATATCAGAGTGCATCATTGAACCAGGGGCATTGTGGTGAATAATTAAGTTACCTGGATCCAATAAGCCACGGAGGCATTCTGGTTTCTTAAGGGACTCGAGACCTGAACTATAAATACAACAAGGCTCAGAATACCAGCCTTTTTATGTACTAATGAATTAAACATTAAGAAAAACAAATGGAAAAACAACCAAATGTTAGACTAATGGAGCAGAAGCAGTGACTTCTCTTGTGTCCAGATCAAGTTGTTAATTACTGTCTTCAAAACACATTTGTTTATTGTGTCCTCATTCACTTTAATTTTTTTAAAATAAAATATGACACAACCTGCATCATCATTTTGATCAGGTTTAGTTCTAATTAAAAACACCTAACTTTAGGTCAGAGAAACCTTTAGAATCCAATGAAAATTGTTTCTGCCCCTTCGTCCACTAAATTAATAATAATAATAATAATAATGAATTCAATTTATAATGCACTTTTCTTTAATAAAAATCTCAAAGTGCTACAAAGTGTAACAAAGCAAAGATCAAAATAAAACAAGTGATAAAATCAAATAAAATCAATAATAATATCGACTAAGATCAAAGATAAAATCATGTGGATGCAGATTAGGCTTGCTTAAAAAATAAATAAAATAAAACAAGTGATAAAATCAAGTAAAATCAATAATGATATCAGGTAAGATCAAAGATAAAATCATGTGGAGGCAGAATAGGCTTGCTTAAAAAGAAAAGTCTTTATGCTGCTTTTAAAGTCAACCAGTGACTGTGGAGCTCTCAGGTCATCAGGGAGGGAGTTCCACAGGCGGGGGGCAGCCACACAGAATGCTCGGTCTCCCATGGTCCTCAATTTGGTCCGAGGAATATGAAGGAAATTAAACATGTCCAGAGCCACAAAACCTGCTTCAATTGTTATTATCAACTGATGGCCCATGGGCCACTTTAAGTTTGATCGAGAGGGCCTTTCATTAGGTGTGAAATTATAAAAATATCCATCCATCCATCCATCCATTCATTATCTTTAGTCACTTCTTCCTTTTTGGGTTGCAGGGGGGTCACTGGTGCCCATATCCAGGTCACAAGTCCATCACAGAAT
>JBBPBX010000971.1:32452-43257 GCA_038048925.1 Garcialebias charrua | reverse complement strand
ACAAACAATATTATTATAAATACCTTCCTGTCCATTGGTTATACTCAAAGAAAATGATTATTATTACAAATAATATTATTATAAATACCTTCCTAAGTCTATAGTACAATACAAACAACTTAAAACTTGCTTCTTGTCTGATGGTGTTTCATTTTAGAATTAGCGGTTTAGAATTAGCTTCCCCTAATTTTTATAAGACATTAGTGCTTTTGAAATTGTGGACCTAAATAAATTAATTAGTGCTTTAGAAATAGTGGAACTAATTTTTGGGTTAGCGCTGCCCAGCACTGTACCTCATACATATACTGTGTACATTAACTCATATGCTAGAACCTTCAGTTTATTTTACAGATATACTTTTTATACTTTTTTATACTACTATGCAAAAACTCTGGACAGTATTACACTTTTATTATTTCATTTTATGCTTATGTTCATTAATGTTTAGTGTTTTAGTTTTAGTGTTGGTGTAAATTTTCATACTTTTATACTACTATGCAAAAACTCAGGACAGTGTTACATTTTTACTATTTTATGCTTATGTTTATTAAATGTTTCAGTGTTTTAGTGTTTAAATGGTTACTGTTGCACCGAGGGACTGAGAGAAACGCAATTTCAATCCTGTGTATGTCCTGTACATATTGCAGTTCTGACAATAAAGTTGACTTTGAGATGAGTGAGGACGTCGCTTTCCTCTGCTGTGACTGACTCTTAAAATGACTGAAGGACACTGAAACTGTCATACAGAAGCAGATCATGGTATTTATGATGCATACCTCTGGTAATTGTAGTTTCTTTTATTATTAAGGTTCTTATGTCATCATGTTATCAATTTTAACTTTTTAACATTTTTTAATTCGTTTTGCTCATGAATAAACAGTTTTTAAGAAACAACTTGTGTGGATATTTTGTGTGCGCTCTATTTAGACCTGTTGTACATATCTGTATTGCGGGTTTGAACCAGATCTGGGCCGCGTTTTGAGATTCGACTTACTCTACTGGGCCGGACCTGGGCCAAATCCGCCTAAAAATGAAATGAGGATGCCGCATCTGGGCCGCATCTGGCCCAAATTTGCCTAAAAACTAAACAAGGATTCTGTATCTGGGCCGCATTTGGGCCGAATGCAGTAGTTTTGTAGCACTTCTGGCCCACCTCCGGCCCAGATCCAATCCAGATCCGCAATCCACATCCGGGCCAGTTTTGGCCCGTTGGACAAAAAGACACCGGGCCGGATCCATTTTACAAATGCGGGCCAAATGTTTTCATACATTTGGCCCAGATCCGGCCCACATAACTTTTGCTGTCTGGGTGGCCGGGGGGCCTTTCTGTGTGGTGTTTGCATGTTCTCTCCGTGCATGCGTGGGTTTTCTCCGGGTGCTACGGTTTCCTCCCACAGTCCAAAAACATGCATGTTAGGATGATTGGTAACTCTAAATTGACCCTAGGTGTGAGTGAGACAGGTCCCTCTTGTAAATGGGTCCCCGTGGCTCAACGAGGCTAGCCTGTATAAATAAAGGTTGAATAAATGCAGGGATGCTAAAACATGCAGGGATGTGTGGCTGATAGGCTGAGTGAGTGACTGAATATCAAACCTGTTGCTACCTGTTACCCCATGTGTCTGTTGGGTCTGCATCCTACATTTTTCTGATGAATGTTTACAGTAAAAGCGTTTGGGACAAAAAATACTTCATTTTAAATAAATACATTGAATCAAAACTTTTGCAAAAAAGAAAAGATACATTTTCTTAGATTGAGTGTTTATTGGTAGAAGAACAATGGACAAAGTAATGTATTTTAAACAAAAAAAAGCTGTTTTCAATCTAATGAAACGAAAAAAACAATATAAAAATACTAAAGTCATTCTGTTTTCTTAACATGGTATTTAGTAAGATATGTTGACAAAAATCATCATGCATAATACAGTATATGTACGGTACATATAGACAGAAATAATTTTTTAAAGATATACTGAAGGATATTGTACTTTTATACTGACTTTTATACTGATTGAAACGATTTCACAAGTGCTTTATAATCAATGGTATACAGTAATCACAACTGTTTTTATGTGCTATACAAGTGTTTATGCAATCATGTTTTACGTGCCTTACGATAACTTAGACAACAATATATATCACACACAAGTAGACTTAGTGAAACTTGGAGAATGCAGGCCAACATATGTCTGGGCATGTAACAGCCCTTTGTCCCAAGCTCTGGGCAGGTATAAATCCCTGGAGGATGAGCAGATGCACAAAGTTACACAAACTCACAAACATAACTAAATATATACGTTATATGTAAAGTACACACACAGTGATAATCCACTAGTGCAACTACACATAAATCCATAGTACAAATGTACACAGACACATTCTATTCTAACTAGTCTAAACTTTTCTAACTGAGTTAACTTAACAAAGGGCCAGTTTACACGGTGCGTATTTTGAGTGCAACCGCTACTTTCTCTTTGCGACTTTGCTTATCGCCTACACGACGCTGCTGGCCCCCCTCGATGACACCGATACTTTTCTGACCCTGCTCTCAAGGTGGAACTTTTTCGCTGACCCCCCGCTGATAATGTAAACATCTCCCGTGGAGCTTTTGTGTCAACCACATGCGCGCAGCCCGCACGCGCGGACAGTCTGACATTTCACGTGTCACGCTGCAAAATATAACAGTTTAACAATAATAAACAGTATTTATGTTGGCGTGGGAGATGTTTAAATTTATCTGAACTACAGTATCTATCTGGACTCGTTACATTTTTTAAACAGTGCGTAACGTGCTGTGAAAATGAAGACACCAGGTTTATTTTTTATTTATTTATTTATTCAGCACCACAAAGTTTAAACACAAACACTGAGAATTAAACTGAACACACTATTAAAACACGTGAACCGAACTGTAACTACGTTAATGAACTGGACTCTTGCTGTGTGTTCATCTGGACCCATCAGAACCGCCGAACCATCAGCCTGTCAACGACAGCTTCTCCACCTGGCAGAAATAAATAAATAAAAACTCAGTTGTTGTGTGATCAAAGTAAACACAAGCAAACATTATATTAAGAACGTTGATTTACCTGCTGTAAGTCAGCTGTTTATCACGGAGGAAAGTCCGGTTCTGGTCCACAGTCCACTCAGCGGTTCTGGTCCACAGTCTCAGCGTCTGGTGTGCAGCTTGTTAGATGAAGCGGGTCCCACTGACTCAAATCTGTTGACTCATCCAAATTCCAGCTTTAACTTGTTGTTAACTTGTTGACAACAACTTGTAGTTAGCTGATTGTCAGGTTTAAACCCCAAACATTATTAAAACACCACGCTGTAAAACAGAGAAAAGGACACAAGTGATTTGGGTATCTTACTTGCAAGGAGAGCTAAATTGCTCTGCCTCTTTGTGTTTTTCCTTGCCTTTTATTGAGTTTAGGAATGCCCTAGTTACAGTGTCTCAACCGCTGAGGGAGGGGGAAAAACCGGTTGAGACTGATTCACACATAAGTACACGTCTACATCACGTCAGCATGTTGGAGACTTATTCACACATAGGTACACGTCAGCCTGTAGAACCACATTCTTCCAAGAGTGGAAAACAACTGAGCTATTCCAACAGCCAGCTTTGCCCAGGGTGTGTTACCGGTCGAACAGGTTTCCTGCACACAAACTCATCACAAAGCATTAGTAAAAAGAACACATACTTTTGTTCACTTTAAGATAATAGGAATAAGTTTAAACACAAAGAATATTAAAGAATATAAATGTGATAATATGTATTTACAATTATTCCAACATTTCCCTCCTGATTATCACATTTACAGGTTCTCCAGTCGCTCAATAACATCTTCAATAGATTTTCTGCTATGAGGTCATCTACAATAAATGTTTACACTCAGAGGTTAACCCTTAGTTGCCTGGACATTATCATCATCTGAGTCCAGGGCAGAATTAGGTTCAGGAAAGTGGATCTCATAATCAGTTAAATCATCAGTATTTTCATTAACAGGAAGCAGCGTGTACAGCTGCTTTTCCAGGGGAGCAATAGCTGTGTTAATAAGGCGATTAAACATCGTTTTAAAAATGGAATTCAACAACATCCACACAAAATCAGGATTGCTGCAAGCACTGCTATGGAGACAAAGATGGAGGATATGATATGAGGCCACTCCATCTGCCAAAATACTCCCCAAAGGGATCCCACATGGAGGTGTCAACCCCAGAATGGTCTTTCATTTTGACACTAAGTGCACGCAGTCCATCCAACACTTTGGTCAAGCTGCCATCTGTTGCCGTGTTGTTGGGCACAAAAGTGCAACATTGTTGACCAAAGATGGCACAAACTCTGCCTCTCTCTCTGCCAAAATCATGTCCACCGCAATGCGGTTCTGGAAAGCCATTTAAAGAGGTAGCTGACAACTGCTCATGTGCCGCCTCAAATCCAGCCACAGTGTAGTTGCTCAATCTCTGAATGTTGTAGTGGATGTAGTTGATTTTGTCTACGTTTTTATTTACAGTCTGCCACTTGATTCGCTAATTTATATTATTTCCTATCTGCGCTCCTTTTCCTGTTCTGTTGATGCAGGTAAAATTAGCTGCTGCGACGACTTTAGAGAACAGCGGTTTCTGTTTGTCTGGAGGAGAAAGAGGGTACACTGAGTCCCAATAGATGCAGTTTGTATCAGGTACTGCTTGGTTCATCACGTTTATCAGGCAGTCAGAGCTAAGAGTAGCTGGTATTATCTTAAGTATGGGCCTAGGGCCCATACATACTACACAATCTTGTTTTGACATGTTGGCTGCTTGTTCAGCTAACAACAACCAATTATTTTTGTTTCCATTGTATCCTCCCACCGTTATGCTGTTTAATTTTAACCACACAGATTCAATGAACGTGGGAGTATGATAACACACAAATGGTTCTTCCCTCTGTAGAAGTTTCGTCTGGGTTACATGGCTGGGCGCGCTTCTTTTTTGTACTATTTTATTTGTTTCTTGAGTCCACTCTCTTTCCCACGGTTTAGTTAGGGTTATCCAGGTTATCAATAAGATTAAAAATGCTACGGCTGTTAAACCTTTATTTTGGTCTGTGGTCCTCATAATGCTGAACTAGGTTTTTCTTCCTAGTAGCTCACAGAGTTGTGGACAATCTTCACCGATTTGAGATGACTGTATACTATAAATACAGCCCCCTTTGTACAACGGGCTCCCTCTGTGAGCTGAATGAAGAATTCCTAATTTCAGTTCTAATTTCCTATTTTATTTAAACTGCATACCAAATTATGAGGATCACAAAACACAAAAGTACAGTTTAGGCGAAGTTTAGGCAAAAGTAGCTAATAAAAAGTCTATTTTAGTCATTTTTGCTCTCAGCAATCAGTTTATTCATCCTTGTTTTGAATCATAAGTTTGCAATGGCTTAAGTGGACCCACACAAAAAATTTTGAATAAGAGTTGAATCCATAAGTTGTGTATAGTTTTTCCACTAATCCTATACCATCCCTCCTGTTGAGACATGAGTCTTCCATGGCTCAATATTGCTGCGCATTTATAGAGATTTTTTGGTAGGATTGGTTTGTTTTCAGGACAAGTGAAAAGACCATCTGTTTGTTTGGCTCCTTTTGAGAGCCACATTTTTTGTTCATTTAGAGGTGCTTGTTGCTGCATTTCTTCCTGTTTACTGCTTGCAAATCTTGCACCACCCTCCAGCCGGAAGAGGGTGGGGCCTTTTTTACTGGAAAAATAGGCGTGTTACAAGGTGAGTCATAGCATTCCACAAGCACTCCTGCTTTTAGTAAATCTTTTTTACAAAACCAACATCTGATGGTCCTGTTGACCACAGCTGTGGTGGAATGTTTTTTAACAGGTTTTCTTCTTCTTGAGAAAGAAAGATTTGTCAGCTCTGTTGATCTAAATGTACTCCTGGTTGTACTGTAGCTGTCCAGAACAAAGCCTTTTTGCTTAGTTCTGTGTCCTGGCTATACCATGTGTTCACAGAAGTAGCGACCCAATCTTTTGTGTACTCTCCCAAAGTGACCATTTTTCCTAGATCTTTCCATTGTTTATTTTTACCCTTACAAAGAGAAATATGGGGTGATCCATAATTTCTGTACATGGCGTTTAGGGTGTCTGGCAAGATAACTGCATCTGCAGAGTTGTTCTCATTGTCAGAGTACACATAGTGCTGGACGACAATTTAATAACGATAAATATTGCGATATACTTTTATTCAATAACGATGATATGAAGTTTAAGCATATTTTCGATATTTCGATAGGATTTTACAACTTTTCACTGACGTTTTTCTGTTTCTGTTCGGGTTGAAGTGGCTGCTTCAACAACGCGCCCGGACAGAAAAGGCTGTGACACAAAACGTGCGTGGTGACGTCGTTGTTACGCAGCGCTCAGTCCAGCAGCAGACGTTAGCGGTTGCAGGCTAAAAGTTAAGCTTGTCTCCAAAGTGCGTTAAGTTTTCGCTTCAAAACGAGTCAAATGAGTGCTCATGACCGTCAGAATGTGACTGAACAAAGTTTCACAAGCGAAGAGAAAGCAGACGACATCACTGATGAGAGGAAAGACTAACGTAGTTCGGTTTTGTTAAACTGCAGGCTTCTTCTGCAGCGAGTCCCACTCGGTTTCTTTATTTTTCAAAACGTGACGGACAGTCGTTCTAACTAGCTGTGGAAACATCTAACTTGTTTAATCTGAAGAGTTTCCACTCGATAGAATATGATGAGAGTCAGAAGATGAAGAATAAAGTTTGAGCCAACGTTTCCCTGAAACTACGACGTAAACAAACAGCCCCAGCGCTGCATGTTTTTTATTTATTTATTGAAAACAAAACGGATTCATCAGAATAAAAAGAAAGAAAAACACTGAATGAAAGGGTGCAGAAAGACGAAAATAGTGTTATAATATCTGCCCCTTGTTCAAAAAACACAAAATAACTACAAACAACAACCTTCACTTCACCTGCACCACACCTTCCCAACAACTTTGATTTAATCATCTTTTAAAACATATAAATAGTTTTATAAATGTTTATGATGATATCAAGTCAACACAATCCTGTTTCCTGATTTACAACTCAGCTCCTTCACACTAGTTCTAAATGAAGATTTTACAAACATTTACATTCCCTTCAGGGTTTAATAACTTTTTAAACAAAATGTAATTGAATATTTGGGGGTAATATTCTCTTTCTTGTCCTATACATGACCTGTAAAATACTACGCTCAACCAAATCATAACATTTTAATAATTTCAATTGATGAAATAATATATTTGTTGGGTGACCATAGCACTTCCTAATAATAATTCTTACAGCTCTTTTTAGCAAAACAAAAATAGGATTTGTAAAAGCTTCGCACGCCTTTCCCCAAACCCCAACACAACAGACCAAATACGGAACAACCATTACATCACACAACATATTCAAAACTTTGTCATTCAAAAACTATTTTACTTTATACAATAATATAACTGATTTTGTTATTTTTATTCTTAAGTAATTTCCATGAGATTTCCATGTCAGCTTCTCATCAATAACGACACCCAAAAGTTTTATTAACTATGAAATTCAATGCTGTAAATTTTAAAGTTCTTGTTTAAAGTTAAACTCAATAATCCAGGTACCAAATCCAATAATTCTCAGTTGGGTCATCTGGAAACTGGAACTGTCCAGATGACCCGACAGAATCACCGGGTTGAGAATTTTATGTTTATTTGATGGTGATTTCCATCTTTTTGGAGGCTAAATACAAATACAAGGTGAACATCAATTTATTTGTATAAAAATTTTGGCCATATCGTCCAGCCCTACACATAAGAAATGGTAATCTTGGCTGGAGTTTTTCTGTCTAATTCCTCTTTATATGGTACATCAGGGTCTGAAGAGTTCTTGTACCACATTGTAACATGGAGGTCATCTGGTGACACCTGGTCTTGAACTTGGACAGTGCTTTTTCCCTCATCCAGGAGTTTAGCTCCCGTTGTAGTTGGGGGTTTGTTTGGCACATCTAATGTGTAGTAATACTTAGGCGGACCCACACCCTGCAGTGCTAGGGCTGAAGGTGTGGGTGTGTTCTTGGTTCTGACCACAGTTAGCCCATCTTCTGTAGGCATCAATGCCAATGACAGTTCCACCAGGCCATCCCGTCCCAATAAATTTACCGGGCAGTCTGGCAGTAGAAGAACTGACATTATACATGATTTGCCCTTGGGATCTCTGATCCAAATAAGTTCAGTTTCAGGTATGGTTAGTCATGCAGGGGTATTCGTGTTTGATATGGTTTTACAGTCACGAGCCATGTGTACATTTGAGCAGTTACATTAAGACATTAAAGTTTGTGCAGCTGAATCAGCACTATAACTCTTTCAAAAACTGCATTAAGGTTGGTTTACTCGAAGTGCAAGCTGATGTAGAATTTAGCACAAAGGTAAAACAGTTCAGATCTAAATCAGTTCATTCATTTCAAACTACACCGAAGAAGTAAAAGGTCTGACCCTAACTGTTGCTACACATTAGATTCTATTTAAACAGGTAAATATTGAGGTTGTACAGCTTACATTTTCCATTTGGCTTGAATTTATTAAGACTGTAAATCATTTGAAAGGGTAGTGCATATGATGCAAACTCAAGCTTATATATATATATATACATCAACAGTAGTATAAAATGGCATTTTATAATTAATAAATCTATTCAATGTAAAGTGCTTAGGCAAAAGACTATTAAACTGCTAGATAAATCTAAAAATATTCAGTCTCTTCACCATTAACCGCTTCCCTTAACAGGTAGTTATAATAAGTGGTGTCAAAAGTATTCACATTCATTACTCAAGTAGAAGTATAGATACTGGGATTTAAAAATACTTCTGTAGAAGTAGAAGTATCAACTCTAGCTTTTTACTCAAGTAAAAGTAAAAAGTACTGGTTTCAAAACTACTTAAAAGTATAAAAGTAAAAGTAGCGTAAGAAAAAGCAACAACAAAGACAAATGCTTAGGCCGCACCACACATACTATTGTATAAAACCCCACCTCCCCCACAAAAATCATTTTTTTTAGACTAGATTATATTATATTGTTAATGTTGAAAAACTAGGGGTGCACTAAGCTACCTGTCTTAACTGCATATATGCCCATTGAAAATAGACACATTTAAATGCAAATTTAAATATATTAAAATAACCATATAGGGGTATTATTGAGCATAACCATATGTTTCATGGAGTCACAATGTGACTGTAATTACTCTTCCTGGCCGCCATAGAGGCGCTGTTGACTCTTAAGGCCGCGTTGACTACCGCTAATTCCGTCAGCTTGAAAACGAAGACGGTGAAAAATCAACTTTTGGGATGAGTTTTAGCCTGGATGTGACAATCGCTTAAACAAACGTTCTGTTAAGAAAATAATCGATGTGTTTAAAATGTTTAGAAAAGGTTCTGTGAACTTTTAGATATTAAATGCACCGGACTTTTTCCTTTTTTTTTTCTATCTGGCTGACGTCACTACGTCGATGTGTCGTTTGTGTTGCATTTAGGGACGTGCGTGCAGTCGGACGTTTGTGTTCTCCCGAAGTCTAAACGCTCTAAAACCCCTTTAAATATCTCAAAACACCGCGGTTAAACAGTTTCTGACGATATTTCATGCATAGAACGAACAAGTCAGACAATCTGTCAGTATTGTGCTAACAAAACTGAAATTTGACGACCAGCACCGCGTGTCACGTGATCGCTTTGAATCGATCACAGCACATAAACAGACGCCATGAACGTAGCGTCACCTTATCACAAATGTAGATTCTTTTTCAACTCATAAGACGCTTAAATGCACCCCAAAAATTCTGTAAACGTATCGTTTCACATCCGAACAGTTATACCAAGCTGCGCCCAGTAAAAATAGCTCAATAAATGTCGCCCACACGGACTTTTCCCGTATTTAGCAACACGTCAGAGCTAATGGACCGAGTCAGAACGTCGATCCGACAGCTTCAAACACTATTATTCCTGCTTAAAATGTAACGAAACTTTCAGGTTACCTCAATACGGCAAAATGAAAGAAAAGTAACGAGGCTATTTTTAAAAGTAAGGAGTAGAAAGTACCAGTAATTGCGTGAAAATGTAAGAAGTAGAAATATAAAGTAGGCTGAAAAATAATTACTTCACTAAAGTATAGATAACTAAATTTGCACTTAAGTAAAGTAACGAAGTATTTATACTTAGTTACTTGACACCTCTGGTTATAATAACCAGACATGTCATCTTCTTTCTTAGAAAAATATACATTTCTTTTCTCGTCTTTCTCTCTCTCTCTCTCTCTCTCCCTCTCTCTCTCTCTCTCTCTCTCTCTCTTTTCTCTTCAGCTTTCTTCCTCGTTTCCTCGTGTTCTGTCTGTCTCTCCTCTCTTTGCTGCTCACTTCCTTTTTCCTTCCTCTTCCTCATACCTTCTTCTCTTTTTTTTTGCAACTTGCATCCATAATTCTGTATGGGGGTAGCCTTCATTATTCATTTTGTTAGGTTTATCTTTGGTCTTTGTCTTTATTTTAGTTTGAAGTTCTCTTATGTTTTTTTATTTTTATTTTTTATCTTTTTATTTTATCTCTCATCTATATTATATTATATAATTATATATTATACTATATTAAATCTCTTATCTCTCTTATCTCTTATCTCTTATAGTTAATCTACCATCAAAGTCGTGTTCTTTTATCCATAGGGGTAGGTGTTGTACGCTTGCAGGGTCTGTTTTTTTTTTTATTATTTTTTTTAAATTTATTTATTTATTATTTTTATTATTATCTCCCAGTCTT
>JBBPBX010000971.1:8406-26265 GCA_038048925.1 Garcialebias charrua | reverse complement strand
AATCACCATCAACCCTATCAACACCAAGGGTACTAAGGTGGACACTGTGGACTGCTACAATTATCTGCGGGCCCACCTAGACAATAAACTGGACTGGACAGCTAACGCCAATACAAGAAAGGGCAAAGTTGCCTTTTTTTTCTGAGGAGACTCAGCTCTTTTAAAGGGATTGTGACATGATTTTGTAAATTTGAATATTTGTCAGAACATATATATCTTATATCATTGAGCTCTGGTCGTTTTTGCATAATAAATTATAAATATATTAAAATTTCATTCCAAGTTATGATAGTCATTTCTCTGGGACACGCCCCTAAAATTCCGTGCATTCCGCAAAACCGTCATTTGACGTACACGTGGGGAGCCGCTGCTCAACGCGCATGTAATTAATAATGGCGGAGCATGTCGACTCAGACGAGTGCAGCATTTCTAGTGTTGATCTAAGCGATTTGTCTTCAGTTTTGGAAGGTCAATATAAGCAGTAGAAGTTTTAATCTTGCTCAAATCATTTTATTGTATACTCTATTAATGGAAAACTTATTAACTTTTACGATTCAGCTTTAAAAAAACGTGCAGGGAGCTTCGTGGCTTTGAGCATGTCCGATTGCGTTTGAGATCTATCATTTTAAGACAGTAAATCATCCAAAACTCTCATTAATAGACTCTCCCCAAATAAAAACAAACAACAGATCGTACCTGATTGCGCCGACATAATTTAAAAATACCTAAATAGCACCCGTGTTGACTCGGGAGCTATGCTAATGTCTGTTAGCAAGCAGATGTCGGCAGATAGACCTCACGTCTGACATATATCTTTTTAAAACAGTAAATCATCCAAAACTCTCATTAATAGACTCTCCCCAAATAAAAAACAAACAACAGATCGTACCTGATTGCGCCGAAATAATTTAAAAATACCTAAATAGCACCCGTGTTGACTCGGGAGCTATGCTAATGTCTGTTAGCAAGCAGATGTCGGCAGATAGACCTCACGTCTGACATATATCTTTTTAAAACAGTAAATCATCCAAAACTCTCATTAATAGACTCTCCCCAAATAAAAAACAAACAACAGATCGTACCTGATTGCGCCGAAATAATTTAAAAATACCTAAATAGCACCCGTGTTGACTCGGGAGCTATGCTAATGTCTGTTAGCAAGCAGATGTCGGCAGATAGACCTCACGTCTGACATATATCTTTTTAAAACAGTAAATCATCCAAAACTCTCATTAATAGACTCTCCCCAAATAAAAACAAACAACAGCTCGTACCTGATAGGCAGTAAGATGGTCGCTGCAGACATAGGACTCTCAGTAGGAACCCATCGGTCACAAGTTCTCTGTACTTCCATTCTAGGCAAAGTTTCTCATCTTTTGGGAATTTGTGAAGGCTCACTTGTTCACTGCTGATATTAGAACACCCAAATGCGCTACAACGTGACAGCATTTTTCAAGTTACACCAAAAAAAAAGAGTCGATCTTTCACCAAACAAAGGGGCAAGCCAGGCTCCGCCTTATGCCCAGTGCCCACGTGTACGTCACATGAAGATTTGCATAAATTCACGGGGCGTGTCCCAGAGAATTTATGGTAAAAAATTACCATAAATTGGAATGAAATTTTAATATATTTATAATTTATTATGCAAAAACGACCAGAGCTCAATGATATAAGATATATATGTTCTGACAAATATTCAAATTTACAAAATCATGTCACAATACCTTTAATGTCTGCAGGACTATGAGTAGGGATTACAGGTGCTGCACTAGACTGGTTCTACTCTTACCTCACTGACAGAAGTTTTTGTGTCAAGGTCGGGAACAATGTTTCCACTTCAATAGCCGTGTTTCCATCAAGGTTTCTAGATGCGCGTTTTGAAGTATCGCAGCAGAAAAGCTTAATGGAAACGGCAAAATCCGAATTTACTTCCTCAAATTCGCCAAAAAGTTTATACGCTCGCTTGAGGTGGTTTTTGGGATCTTCGAAAATGAGCAGATGCGCAAAACGACAGATGGAAACAGATTTGCCGACTCAGTTCTGCCGTAGCGAACATTCACGTCACGTGACGTTCAGCTGTTTCCGCTCCGGACAACATGTAACATCGCTAAAACTAGTTGGCATGACAGAATAAATACAACTTGCCCGATAGCAACACGTACCTGAAATATTCTCTCCATTTTGACGAGATGTGTGGCCGGGTTCTGTTTTCAACCGCTACTTCCTGTTTACTGTAGACATGCGTAACGCTGACGTCTGACGTAATGACGCTGACGTCTGACGTAATGACGCTGTGCGTGGCCCGGTAGATGCGATTCAAGCCAGTTGATGGAAACACTTCTGCTTCGCATTAATTTGTATTTACATATTTGCGAGATTTCAAAAATTAGCTCAAAATTCGAAATGAAAATGGATGGAAACACAGCTAATGTCTATTTCCTGTGGAGTCCCACAGGGCTCTATTCTTGGACCACTTCTCTTCACGCTCTACATGCTCCTGCTGGGGTCCATCCTAAGGAAACATGGTATTTTGTTTCATTGTTACGCGGATGATTGCCAGATCTACAAGCCACTGAAACCAGCTAATGCAGGCACACTCCACCCTCTCCTAGAATGTCTGGAAGACATTAAGACATGGATGGCTAAACTTCCTAAGTTTTAACGATCAAAAGACTGAAGTCATCATCTTCAACCCTTGCTCAGCTGCCGCCTCTGATCATATAAACTTGGACTCCCACCAGCCCTATCTCAAACACTCTGTGAAAAATCTCAGGATGGTTTTTGACTCAGACTTTAAGTTCAATAAACAAATCAGTTCCGTTCTGCAGAAAAGCTTTTTCCAACTGCGGCAGGTAGCTAAGCTCAAGCCAGTGTTGTCCAGACCCGACTTGGAGACTCTAGTCCATGCGTTCATCACAACCCGCCTGGATTATTGCAATGCACTGTATGCTAGGATCAGCCAGGCCTCTTTCGCACGTCTTCAGCTCATCCAAAATGCAGCAGCTCAGCTTTTAACCGGTACAAGTAGGTCTGAGCACATTACACCAGTTCTCTCCTCCCTTCACTGGCTCCCCGTGCGAATTAGAGTCAACTTTAAAATCCTGTTGAACTATAAATGCCTAAATGGCCTCACTCCCCTCTACTTCTCGGAGCTGCTGAAACTATATGTTCCCTCGCGGGCTCTGAGATCATCCGATCAGACGCTTTTGGAGGTTCCAAAGACATGACTGAAGCTCCGAGGAGATCGGGCGTTTTCAGTCATCGGCCCCAAGCTTTGGAACAACCTGCCCCCCAACATTAGGCAGGCCACCTCCCTTCACCTATTCAAATCTCTCCTAAAAACTCATCTGTTCCCTTATCAGTCAGGTTCACTGCGGTGCAACACATTGGTATGGGAATTGCACCCCGCGCGGTTCACCTGAAGCATTACTACATGCCTTTTAAGGCAGGTGAGCGTCTGCGTCACCAGGGGGCCCCGTCCCCTGGTATAAAAGACGATGACGCCTCACATTCGGTCTCTATTTGCACTTCACCTCGCTTACAACCTGAACTTCGTAGGACAACCGTCTCGAGTGACTGAGCCGCCCGACCAGGAGGTGTGCGCTCACCCTACCGAGGGCGTCACTGAGGATTCCCCTGTGAGCAGTTTGTTTAGCATCCGCTAACTAAGTGTCGTCGACGTTCGTAGCATCGGCTAGATGTCCACCTTTGCTGTTTCGTCGCCCAGTTTAGCAGGACGCTAACTGCGCCACGCGCCTACCTGTTAGCTAACGGAGCTAACAGCTAACCCACATGAACAGCACAGCGAGATGATTTCCTTACGAACCCTGTTTAGCTTTCGCTAACTGGCTTCTATTCGATGAACCCTGTTTAACATCCACTAACTGGCTTCCACTCGACGCTTTTTCTCCATCATGACTCCCATGAAAAGCAAAAGGAAATCCAAGAACTCAAACAAGGCCAGCAGCAGACCAGCGAGCCCTGGCTCTCAGCCTTGCCACAACGCGTGTGGCTATTTCATCTCGTTGTCAGACACACACGACACCTGCCCAATTTGTTTAGGAATGGTCCACGCAAAAGCAACGCTGGAATCCCCGGAGTCGTGCTCTCATTGCAGCCAGTTGCGCGAGACAATTCGACGGAGGCGCGTGGACTTCGTGGCCAAGGCCATGGGCAGTTCCACCGCGGCAAGGGACCCGGTCCTCACAGAGGCTCTCACGCTTACAGCTGAGCTGGAAGCGGAGGAGATGGAGGACAGCAGAGCGTTAAGCTAGGGCGACAGAATGGACATTCACAACCCCGACAGGGACATCTCGAGGACAGATTTCGATTCGAGAGACTTGATGCAAGCTGACGAGCTGTCGCTTACAGCCTCCGGTGAGATAACAGACGACGAGGCGGACAATGAGGACGAGGGAGACGTCGAGGACTTCTCCCAGGGAATCACGGCATCTCAAGCGGAGTCGGATGGGTCCACTCCAGCTTTATTCAAGCTGTGCCGCAGAGCTGCAGAGGCGCTGAAGGTAACTTGGCCAGAACCCGCACCTCAACAACAGTTAACGAGGTTGGCGGGGAACTACTTCTTTGCCAAGCAATAGGCCGCTGTGATACACAGGGTGCGTGGACAGAACCAAGAGTGCCCTTGACAGTGCCTCTCGCCCAGTTCCTGGACATCGAGGGCATGGAGTCAGCTGGTCTGGCTCACATCCCGCAGATGGACGAGACTTTGGCCACACACTTAACCCCTAAGACGTCGAGCACGAAGTCCATGCTGCCCAGCAAGCCATGCCGCGTATCAGCTTTTCAGCTTGAAAAGAGCTACCGCGCTCAAGGCCTCGCGGCTCACGCCCTCAACACAGCCTCAATGTTGCAAGCTTATCAAGTGGAAAAGCTACAGGAGCTGAAACAAACCACCTCCAAGAAGAAAGAAACAGATCCTGGATGAAGCGTGCAGAGCAGCAGACCTCATCCTACGCCTCACCGGTAAAGCAACCATCGCCCAAGGGAAGTGTATAGCTGAAACGGTGATTGCACAACACAATTTAGGGCTGACTTTGACCGATCTCTCCGAAAGCCAGTGCTCCTCCTTCCTCCACCACGCCATAGAGCCTTCAGGCCTTTTCGGTGGCGCACTGGAGCAAATCCAAAGCAGATGTGACCAACGAAGGAAAGAGGAGGAGGCCCTGTGCGAGGGTATGCTGAGAAAACATTTCTCACAGCCCAGAGACTCGAGCAACCAAAGAAGCTCTCAGTAGCAGCGCCACCACTCTAACATGCCGCCCAGCTCAAAAAAGGCAGACGCTCGAGGTTGAGCAGATGCCCAAACCCGCCCCAGAGCAACAGGGACGTGTCCCTCAAGCGGGTCAGGCTTGGTCCAAACACAGGGTTGTCCCACGTCAGATGGGTCAATCCAGAACTTCATCAGCGGGACAAGAATAGAAGCAGAAGTCAGCCTGATCCAGAGCTGTTCCTGTACAACTCCAGGCACTTTCACCCACGGGAAAAAATAAAGGCCGAACTGTTAAATCCAGTTTATGTGTCAAAGAAATCACGATTAACTGGTCCAGAACGTTTAAACACACAAAAACACTCAAATGTTTGTGTAATAAAGAGAAATTGTGGTTTGCACACAACAAAAAAGTCTCAAACTGCTCAAAATGTTCTGTGTCACGAGTCAGCATTAAAGGGAGAACCCTACCTTCTTTTTATGCAATCAGAGTCAATAAAGAGCACGGGGAGCCGACCCAAAATGGTGGTCGCCCCCCTTTAATAAGACTCGGTCTGTCAAAGGGCCCAATGAGCCCACAAGAGGGGGCAGAAGGGGATCTGTCACAGAAAGACCCTTCGACCCCTCCTGTGGGACAGATAAGCCCACAGCTGAGTGCAGAGGAGGGGGCCACACATACACACCCTCCTCACCTGAATCAAATGAAGTCTCGAGTGAACATGCCTTCCAGACTCGTTGCTCACGCGAGAGCCTGGGCAAAGTGCAGCCTATCGCAATGGGTCATGGACACTGTAGTTCACGGATACAGACTCCAGTTTTTCAGACGTTCACCTCCCTTCTCCAGGGTGATTACGTCAACAATAGCCTCAGCTCGCACGTCCATCCTAAGAGAGGAAATACGCTCGCTGCTCCAAAAAGGGGTGATCAGGGCAGTTCCTCCTCAGGAGAAAAACAAAGGCTGGTTCAGCAAATACTTTGTGATCCCAAAGAAGGGGAGGGGGGCTTGAGGCCGATCCTGGATTTGAGACTTTTGAACAGACGACTGAGGTAGTTCAAGTTCAAAATGTTAATGTTGCGTCAGGTGATTTGCTCTGTACGTCCAGGAGACTACTTTTGCACTGTGGATTTCAAAGATGCTTATTTCCATGTCAGCATCCTACCGAACCACAGAAAATTCCTGCGTTTTGCATTCGAGAGCAAAACGTTCAAATATTTGGCCCTGCCCTTTGGCCTCTCGACCGTGCCCAAGGTGTTCACGAAGTGCCTGGAAGCTGCACTAGCCCCCATGAGGAGCCAGGGCATCAGGGTTATGGATTACCTGGACGATTTATTGATCTTAGCGGACTCCAGGGAGCAAGCAAGGTCATACACAGATCGTGTGATGCCGGGTTCCTACCAAACGCGTTTCGCGCCACCGAAGAAGCCACTTTACATTGAAAGTCTATGTGGCCGCGCATCTTGGAGCGGCACGGCGTGACGTGGCACGTCTTCAGTAGTTCAAGTAGCGCGGCAATGAGCGGCAGCTGTTTTCCGCGCCCGCGTTACGTCCAAGCAACGACTGTCGGAGTTCATTTAAAAGAACTTTGACCTACTTCGGCACCGCGCCGCGTTACAGCAACCAATCGGGAGAGACTCTGCTATGTGATGGTGCAACAACAACAGGACATTTTTTTTTACTTTTCAAACTTACCCAACGAGCCTTTATGAAGAAACCAGCCTCCGGTAAGAAACTTGGCATTTTTACAGTTGCCGCTGTCCGCTTGAGCGTACGATCACCCCAAACATAAAAAAATATATATTTTAATCTCAACAAAGACATTTGGAGCTGTAGTTCGGCTCGTAGAAAACCCACTCAAGTAGTAACGGGGCTCACAAACAGCTGATCTTATCTGCCCGGTTACAAGAAACAAAACAAACCCAACGGAAAAGGAGCCAGACGCTGCTCCCACTGTGCGTCATCAGATGCGTTCGATGTGAACAGACATCTGTTGACAAGCAGCCAACACAGTGTGTTAGGAGCTTTTTTTGCAGCGCGAAAAGCGTTCGGTGGGAACCCAGCATGAGGATACACCTACAATCCATGGGTTTTATGATAAACACACAGAAGAGTCAGCTGACCCCATCACAGGACATTGTCTTCCTGGGATTGAGGCTAAACTCTATTCTGTACAGAACAAGACTCTCAGAGAAGTGTTTTTCAGACCTCCAGCTCTGCCTGGCATGCTTTCAACTGGACAGAGCAGTGTCACTCAAGCTCTGCCAGCGTCTTTTAGGCCTGATGGCAGCAGGAACAGTTGCCATCAGAAGCCCAGCTCTACATCAACCAGCTGGAGATGAGAGCTGTGTTCCTGTCTCTGAAACACTTTTACAGGAAGGGTTTGATCACACATCAACATGTGTTGATAAGATCAGACAACCAATGTGTCGTCTCTCACGTCAAAAGAGAAGGGAGGACAAGATCCCCCCCTCCTGCTGCTAAACTAAAAGCTCCTGAAATGGTGCAGCTCACGTGTGCTGTCACTCAGGGCAACGTACCTGCTGGGGGAGCTGAACTATGGAGCAGATGCTCTCTCAAGAGGAGCGCTCCTCCCCTCAGAATGGTGTCTTCACCCGTGCGTTGTGAACCAAATATGGACACGATACGGGGAACCAGATGTCGATCTGTTCGCAACAAGGGACAACGTCCACCTTATTATGTTTCACTCAATACTGGACGTGAACGCACCACTGGGGGTCGACGCCTTGGCACACGACAGGCCAGCGACGAGGAGGTATTATGCGTTCCCACCCGTCACTTTAATTCAAGCGACGTTGGAACGCGTGTGCAAGGGGGGCCTCACACTGATCCCGGTGGCTCCACGGTGGCAAAAGAAGGCCTGGTTTGCAGAAGTGATTTGACTTTTAGCAGGAACCCCATGGCAGCTACCTGCACACAAGGACCTCTTAACACAGGCCCATGGGCAGGTGTGGCACCCCTGCCCGGAGCTCTGGACCCTGTGGGCTTGGCCCATGAAAGGACCCAGCTGTTAGCCTCTGGCCTGACCAATAATGTGGTAAACACAATACAAGGCGCACGGGCAGAGTCAACACAAACACTCTATGCACGCAAATGATGTGTTTTTGAGATCTGGTGCTTAGAGAGGAATATAACCCCATATTCCTGTAACATAGCTCAGCTTCTCACTTTTTTGCAGGACCTGCTAGAGAAGGCCGCTCCTTTTCTACTATTAAGGTATTTTGTCCGTTGTTTCAGCATGCCATAAAGAATGGGGGGTAAATCACCCGGCGCCCACCCTCTCATGATCAGGTTCATGAAGGGCGTGCTGAGAAAGAGGCCTCCGAGCAGAGTTTTAGCCCCACAGTGGGACCTGTCACTCATGTTGGACGCCCTCTGTGGACCACCATTTGAGTCTCTTCAGAGTATTATGATCAACCTACTGTCATAAGACCACCCTGCTCTTAGCTCTGTGCTCAGCGAAACGTGTCGGTGACCTACACGCACTGTCAGTCCATCTCCTGTGCACCCAGTTTGCTTAGGATGGGTCAAAGTTCACCCTACGTCCAAACCTTGCATATGTACCAAAAGTACCAACTTTAAATTACAAAAGTTTGGGCTTTGAACTATCTGAGTTTCCTCCTCCTGTTCTGAATGCAGAACAGAGACGTTAAAAGGTGCTCTGCCCCCTACGGGCCCTGAGTATCTATATGGAGAGGACCAGTAGTTGGAGAAAAACAAATCAGCTGTTCATATGCTTTGCAAAGCCTGCTGCAGGCAGAGCTCTGTCAAAACAGTGCCTCTCCCACTGGGTGACAGAGGCTATTTCTAGAGCATACAGCAGCAAAGGTCAGCAGGTACCCAGTGGAGTACCTCAACTTGAGGCATATCCACTTCCTGGGCCCTGTTTAGAGGTGTTCCAATAGTTGACATCTGTGCAACGTCTAATTGGGCATCTCCAAACACATTTATTAATCATTACAGCCTGGACGTTACAACTCGTGACGTCACACAGGCCGTGCTCTCCACAATAGAGAACTAAATGTGTTTACGCCTGTCTGATTGAGGCTAATGGTGTGGTCACACCGAACAGCGTTTCAACCTCCAAAAAGCTCGTCACGCACGCAAGTGGACGCACTTGGTGTCCGGACCTACTTGGACCAGAAAGCCAGAACGTGAAACTGCTGCGGGGTGTGTGGAAGGAGCTTACTGGTATACAGAGTCCTGCGCACAGAGTCCTGCGCACTCCGCCAGGCGAGGAGCTTTTTATTTCCGTCTCTGTGGAGCAGACTTGACTGGTCGTGAAGGACTTGTCGCGAACACACAGCTACAATGAGTTTCTCTTCCATAGTACACGACCTCGCGGGTCTTTTCTGTGTCCCACAAACAATACGTCACATAGTGCGCGCGCCCCCTCGTTTCCGCGTCACATAGGGACTCTCCCCCTCTCTTCTCCTCCTCTCTTCTCCCCCTCTCTTCTCCCCCCGACTCTCCCTGATTGGTTGACACACCAACCAATCAGGGAGAGTTGAGCGGCGTTTGAAAGTTTGAACCGCGAAATCTTCAGCATGTTGAATGCGCGGTTTGGAGGCTGAAGCCGGTTCACGTGCACGGAAAACGCTTTCCAGCACGCTCAACACGCACGCGACGTGACGCCCGACGCCAAGACGTGGCTGGAAGCACATCCCCCATTGACTTTGCATGTAAACTGGACGCTCCTGCTGCTGAAAAGCTGTTCGGTGTGATCACACCATAAGGTCACATAAGCATGCATTTCCATGGCATGTAGGGTGTTCCCATACCAATGTGTTGCACCACAGTGAACCTGACTGATAAGGGAACTGGAGGTTATAATAATAATATGAATTAAATTTATAACGCACTTTTCATTAGTGAAAATCTCAAAGTGCTACACGCATTGAATGCTACACACATTCATACACCGGTAGCGGCAGACTACCATGCAAGGTGCTTTCCAGTCCTACCGGGAGCAACTCTGGGTTAAGTGTCTTGCCCAAGGACACAACGACACATGGTGTGGAGAACCAGGATTCGAACTGCCAACCTTCCGATCGAGGGATGACTGCCATTACCACTACGCCACGGCCGCCCTTATGCACCATAACCAATGTTCCCTGAAGGAAGGGAACAAGGTGCAACACATGTTTGCCCCACCAATGCCCAAGCTCTATGAAGTTAATGTTGAGATTGAATGTGAGGCATCACCGTCTTTTATACCAGCGAGGTGGGGTCCCCTGGTGATGCAGATGCTCACCTACCTTAAAAGGCATGTAGTAATGATTCAGGTGAAACGCGCGGGGGCGCAATTCCCATACCAATGTGTTGCACCTTGTTCCCTTTCAGTCTGGTCTCTCGGTGCAACATACTTGCTAGGGAATTGCGCCCCCGTGCAATTACCTGAAGGAATATACTCACGCCTTTGGGGCAGGGGCGTCAACCTGCCCTCTGGGTACTTAAGCGGCTGATGCCAGTCTATCTTTCTCTTTTTTGCCCTTCACCTCGCTAAATGTGAAGTACCTCTTCGAGGGACTTCTCTGTTGCTTCATCGCTCAATTTGAGGTGAGCTTGCTCCCTGCAAAGAGCGCACAGAGAATTATTCCTGCGTATTGCTGGACTAGCGAAAGCTAGTCCGGCACATTTTCTCTTAACCCCGAAGTATTTTCTTCTCCTCTCTCTACAGATTGCTTCGCTCGACGGCGCTAACTACGCCACAAGAAAAAATATACCTTGCTAACTCCTAGCGAGCTAGCCAGCGAAAGCGACGCGACGGAGGAGACATTTCAAGGAAAAAGAAGAAGGATTCTGGAAGGTCTCGCTCGCCTTATCTCGGACATGCCTCCGGAGAAAGGACAGCGAAAGGCGAGACTTCCAAGGAAAACCAACGGGACGGCGAGCCCAACTTCGCGCGCCTGTCCCAGCGGATGCGGGTTCTCCCTCACGGCGACGGACAGCCATGAGGCCTGTCCAGTCTGCCTGGGAATGCTTCACGCAAAAACAGAACTGGATACGCCCGACTTTTGCCCACACTGCAGCCTGATGCTGGATGCGGTGTTGCGGCACCGGGTTGACCTCGTCGACAAAGCCCTGGGCACTTCAGCTGTACCAGCGGATGCGGTCACCACGGAGCCTCTCACTCCCATGCCGGAGCTCGAGAACATGGCTCTACACGACAGCATACGAGTCGAATGGGGTGACAACCCTGACATGCTGGCTCCTATGGTGGACTTATCAGTCGAGTTCGACACCCGAGGCATGATGAACGAGGACAAGATCTCGATTTCAGCCTCGGGCGAATTTTCATCGGAGGACGCAGACGTGGAACTGGAGGATCAGGGAGAAGATCTCTCCCAGACCCTGGTACTTGTGCTCCCAGAAACCGACTTTTCCATCCCTGCTCTGTTTGACATGTGCCACAGAGCAACGGACGCGTTGCACATCCCATGGCCCGAGCCGCCGCCTCGCCAACATGTCACGAGGCTGGTAGGAAATTATTTTTACTCGAAGCAGCAGGCCGCCACGAGGCAAAGGATGCCCATGTTCCCGGACTTCCTCACAGAACTAACGCGCACCTGGAATCAGCCAAGAGCCCCCATGCTCCTTCCCCTTTCATAGTTCTTCGACGTCGACGGGATGGACGAGGTGGGAATAGCTAACGTGGCTCAGATTGAGGACACACTAGCGTCTCACCTGGCTCCTAAGTCATCCGGAACAAAACCAACTCTCCCCAGCAAGGCTTGTTGAGCTTCAACGTCTCTACTCGAGAAGTGCTACAGAGCTCAAGGACTCGCGGCGCGTGCCATGAACGCATCTGCGTTGATGCAGGCTTACCTAGCGGAAAAGCTGCAACAACTGCAGGTAACGACGGACAAGCAGGTTGCCTCCGACTTGCTGGACGAAGTCCGCAGGGCAACAGACTTTGTACTCCGCATGATGGGGACAGCCGCTGTTGCTCAAGGCAGAGGCATGGCGGAAGTGGTCTTCGCGATTTGCCACCTGTGGATGACTTTAACTGATCTCCTTGAGGGACAAAAGGTGCCTTTTCTCCACCACTCGATAGAGCCGACGGGATTATTTGGTAAAGCTTTGGAGTGAATTCAGACCAAGCTGGACCAAAGGCGCAGACAGGCCGAAGTTCTCCGGATGGGCATTCCCCGGAGAAGCTTCGCCCCCCCCAAGGGAGTCTGCTGGAGGCAGACTTGCGCAGCCTCGACACCGCTCGGCAACGCGTGCCCCACCACAGAAGCGCCCAGCATACGAAGAGGAGCCTCGGCAGAGACCCCCGCCGGGCCAACCTCGCACCGAGCACGCATGGAGCAAAAACAGGTTTGTTCCCTGCCAGGCAGTCAGACATAAGGCCTCCTCGGTGAACCGGGACACCAGACAAAAACGTGGCTGATGAACCAGGTCCACGTTCCCACATTACACGATCACCCGCCCACGCGGTACTGGGAATGATCCTTTCAAGTCCAGACTTTATTTGTAACACGGTACAAAAAGCTGGTAAATATGTCGCTTGCACAAATCATGCTTTCCCTGCTTGAGTGACATAAAATCATGTACGTCATTGCACATAAGCACGAATAAAGCTCATAAAACAGCCCCTCTCTGTTTTATTGACTCTCAAAAAAAAAAAAACACACAAATAACTTCAGCAGAACAGGTCCCTCTGGCCTGCCAGCCATCATAAAGGGAGGGGCCATTTCCCCCCTCTCCCTCACGGCCCATGGGGTGGTAGCCTAATCAATAAACCCCAGCAGGGTGCCTCCGATTCGTCTGCAGTAAACAGACACAGAGGCATCTACAAGCAGTCCCCACACCCCTCAAGGAGGCAGGTGAGGGGGGCCACGTGCTCAAGCCCCCGCTCCATTGTGAATAACGGGCAACCAATACACTAACCAGGCAAACACGTGCCATGTCCGCACCTCAGGGAGGCATGCAGACAGAATCTAACGATGGGGGGGGAGGGCACGTCAGATGCCCACAGGCAGCCACAAGCTTCACACCTTCACAGCAGCAATTGTGTTCAAGCTGCTGTGGATGGAAACAAATCAGAGTTGAATCAGATCTCTCTTCCTGTTTTTCGAAGGGGACTGGGCTCTCTATCACCAAATAATCTAAAGTCTGCCAAACCAAAAGGAGCATCTCCACATTCTCACGTTGCAGCTGCCCCTTTATTATTAATGAGGGACACGCAATGTCCAAGCAGTGATCAGACAGCACGTGACCTTCCTCTCTGTGCTGATCCAGCTCTGCTTTCAAACAAAATTCTTCCAACGGGTGAAACACAGACACCGGTCGGTTTGCCTGGTTCCGACGCTCTATTAAAGCCAAGGACCAGTAAACTGGACCATTCCAGAAAACGGATTGGAGTAAGGAGATCTGCTTGTTAACAAACTCGTAGTCTCTAAGTCCTATGACCCCAAACTTGGACGGGGAAATAGACTTTCTGCTCCAATCCTGTCTAATAAGGATGACAGGTTGCATCTGCCCTCGATTACCCTCGAGCAGGGCAACCTGGTGGCACATCGATAAGGAGGCTTCTTCCCAACTTGGTTGACCCCCAGGGGTTCACAGCCTCCAGGGCCCTTGGAGGAGAACTGGATGCATCAACTGCTCTTCTTCAGGGCCAAACTATGTCACCAGAAGGGGCAGTACCGCCGCTTAGGCCAGGAACTGTCAAAAATTTCAGCTTGTTGGCAGAAAAGAACAAGCTGATGGCGTCAGGCCTGCCGTAAAATGTGGTAAAAACCATACAAAATGCCTGTGCTATGTCAACACAGTCTCTATACGCACAGAAGTGGCATATTTTTGAAGTCTGGTGCTCAGAAATAAATATTATTTCTTATGCATGCGACTTGGCTCAGCTCCTGACCTTCCTTCAGGACTTACTGGAAAAAGATTGTTCTTATTCAACGATTAAAGTTTTCCTATGAGCTATTTCAGCCTGTCACAAAGGCTGGGGACACAGGACACCTGGAGCGTATCCAATCATAATAAGCTTTATGAAAGGTGTGCTTCGGACTAAACCACCCAGCAAGATCCTGACCCCTGGTTGGGATCTTGGCCTGGTCCTGGGGGCTCTCTGTGACCCCCCATTTGAGCCACTGAGCGAGGTTAAGATAGATTTGTTATCTTATAAAACCACTCTACTCCTGGCACTTTGCTCGACAAAACGCGTGGGTGACCTCCATGCATTGTCTGTACATCCAATGTGTACCAGATTCGTCCCTGAGGGGTCAAAGGTCACATTAAGGCCTAATCTTGCATACATTCCTAAGGTCTTGACTTTGAACCACAGGAATCTAGACTTTGATCTCTCCTCCTTCCCACCTGCTCCTGTCCTCACTCAGGAACAGGAAAGGTTGAAGGCTCTCTGCCCCGTGAGAGCTTTACGCACGATGAGAAATATTACATGCAGAGAACAACCGAATGGAGAAAAACAAACCAACTGTTCGTCTGCTTTGCAGCACCTGCTACCGGAAAGGCCCTATCAAAACAACGCTTCTCACATTGGGTGAATGAGGCCATTAAAAGGACGTACAGTAGCAAAGGTCAACAGGTGCCCTCTGGAGTGCACGCTCACTCCACTCTGGGCTTGGCCACTTCCTGGTCATTGTTCAAGGATGTACCAGTTGCAGACATCTGCGTTGCTGCGAACTGGAGCTCACTAAACACTTTTGCAAAGCATTACAGTTTGGATGTTACTGTGTGTGACGTCACTCAGGCTGTCCTTTCTAACACACAGTGGAAAGTAGCCTTGAGATGCTTGCTGGTCAAGGGCAGACGTTCACTCTAGCATGCATTTTACTGAGCATTTCAAGGGCGTGAATGGATTACGTTCCCATAGCAAGTATGTTACACCGAGAGACCAGACTGAAAGGGAACTGAAAGTTATGCACTATAACTCATGTTCCCTGAAGGAAGGGAATGAGGTGCTACATATCTAGCCCTTTCAATGCTGAAAGCTCGGTGAAGTGCAATTTTGGAGAAAGATGGATGGGCGTCAGCCGCTTAAGTACCCAGAGGGCGGGGCCTCTGGCGCGGCATTGACGCCCCTGCCGTAAAGGCGTGAGTATATTCCTTGAGGTAATCGCCCGGGAGCGCAATTCCCATAGCAAGTATGTTGCACCTCGTTCCATTCCTTCAGGGAAAATGAGTTATGGTGCATAACCTCCAGTTCTCTCTAGCCTTTCATACTGTGTGAGCTGACTTAGTGTATTTTGTTCTGTGTTTCTTGTTGTTCTTATACATTTTGATGATATTTTATTGCTGTTAATTTCATAGTTAGCATTAGTTACATTGTTGAATAAGAACAATCAATTACACTAAAACTTTCTCACATACTATCACTCAACACAAAGTTTTTAACACTAGACTCTGTGTCACCAAACGGGTTTTCACTAAACTCTCGGTCATGTGCTCATACAGTTTGCACTACTTCTCATACTTGCACTAATGTCTGTATTACATCACTGCCTATAATCATAATACTGTTTACATTCTCTGTTTACATTTATTAATACTGTTTACTTTTATTACTACTGCTTACATGTAATTACTACTGTTTACATTTATTTACACTACTCTAATATCTACACCACTGCTGGTACATATACAGTGTGCTCTGAACGGTCTTATTTAGGGATGCCCAATGTGCCTTACTGCATATGCCACTTTTTGCCTCTACAACAACATCAACTACTACCTCATACATATACTGTGTACATTGACTCATACGCTGCTTTGCCACTTTGCAAATGTCAATGCTAGAAACCTTTAGTTTATTTTAGTTATACTTTTTATACTCTTTTTTTATACCACTATGCAAAAAAAAAAAAACTCAGGACAGTGTTAGTTTTACTATTTTTATGCTTATGTCTATTATTATATGTTTCAGTGTTTCAATGTTTAGATGTTTACTGTTGCACCGAGGGACTGAGAGAAACGCAATTTCGGTCCTGTGTATGTCCTGCACTGTACATATTGCAGATCTGACAATAAAGTTGACTTTGACTTTGACTTTGAGTGTATGTTACAGTTTTCTGTTTTTTGATTTTGTAAAGCACCTTGATGGCAGCTTATCTGTTTTAACTGTGCTCTATAAATAAAGATGACTTGACTTGACTGGACATATCTTGTGTAATTCCTTGTGTATGTTCTTTGCACAGAAATTATGGCACAATTTCCTGCGGGATCTATAAAGTTCTATCTTAACTTATTTTGTCTTATATGTATATATTTTTGAAAAGGGCCTCAAAGGGTACAATAAGGATCAAATTTCTCTGTGTTTGAAAGTCGGATAGATACTGTATACAGTATATATATGCCATATTGTCTATTGTTGTCAATGTTGTCCACTGTTGTCATCATTCTTTGTTGAAAACAGGTTTTTCTTGTAAATGAGTCCTCGAGGCTCAATGGGATTAACCTGCCTAAATTTCATTTCAACACTTGCTCTTCTCAAGGGTGACGTCTCCTCTCGGTCTCCGCTTTGCTTTGTCTTGTCTGTGAAACTGTCTGAGAGCCTCTCTTCTTCAAAATCTTCCGAATCATAACTATGGGCTTCAATTTTGGTCAGTTGGTCCCTCAACACAACTGATAACATTTCTTCAAAAAGAAGACAGGCTTTAAGAGAGCTGATTTGACCTGTTGGCATGCACACAGCTGGATATCTCATAGACTTGGAAGACTTGATGACGTGTCTATCTCTGCTGTCATCTGTGGATCTTAAAGAGGAACTAAACCCAAAATTAACTTTTTTTAGCTGATAAACTCCCTAGAATGTGTTCAAAATGTTATCTAGCACTATGGCTGTGTTTAGTTTCATATAATTGTGCGTATCTGTGTAAATCGGCTAATTGGCAATATTTTGGCCTAAAAACGTGTTTACGGTAGTCCTTTGGGTTGAACAGAGGTTATTGTACCTTAATTTTCATATTGGTCAGGACTGTTCTCTCTGATGTGTCTTGTACACTCTGACGTCACAAAGGTGGTTCAAGCAGAGCCAATCCCCTGCAGAGATGAGAAGGTCCTGCAGCTGTGCATACCTTATATGGAAGTGCTACATTTCACTCCTGACAAGCGGTTTTGTTTTTGTTTTCATTTTCATTTTTTTAGGCCTTTGGTTTTGGATGGAATGGGTGGAATAGATAAATACATCTACATGTTTATTCTTTGTTGTTGATTGGTGTATGTTGTTGGCTAGAGAGGTTTAATTTGTTTTAGGTTGTTGCAGGTGGAGGCGTGTACAAAAGCACAACTCTACCTCCACCCCTCCTTGTCTCTCGACACGCCCATTTTCATGGAGATTTTGGAAGGAGGAGTTACCGATCCACAGGGTGTGGAGTTGCTCAGGACGCACACTTCATTGGATTTATGATAACTGGTTCCTGCTTTTTGGATTTGGCTGGTTCCTGGTCTATCAACATAAAAGGAAGATGTTGGCGGCTAATCTGGACCTGGTCAGGCTGCCTCCTTTACATGATGGCTTGGTTCATGTCTCGAAAACCCAGACTTCTGGCTGGATGGATTAGATCTTGGGGATTTTTTCAGGCACGTTCCATTGGTGTGGTCATTTTACTTTGTAATTTGGACAGCTCCCTTCTCCCCCCCCCTC
>JBBPBX010000970.1:94281-104614 GCA_038048925.1 Garcialebias charrua | reverse complement strand
GAGCTTTAGCTCTTCCAAACGTTACATTAGCTTATGTCGGGGGTGAACAAAATATACTTTTTTTTTTGTTTCCCGTCAAAGAACAAAGAAAATGGAAATAACCCCCCACCCTTTGTCTGTGCATGTTGTGAGCATTACAAATTGAAAAAAGACAAGTGAGGCACCAACTTCAGTTTTGGTGTGTGGCTACATCTAGGCGTAAGAAAAACTGTGTTGCCATGTCAAAATCCAAGATGGCTGTATGTATACATGTATATAAACCTTGTGAGCTGGATAACAAATAAAAAGCATGCGCTGACTTGCATTTTGCTGTGTTGTTGCATCTTGGTGTAGAAACTGTCACTATCAGATGTTTTTCTTTTTTTCTTCTTCTGGCTGCTCCTTCAGGGGTCGCCACTTGAACTAATTCGCATAAAGACATGGCATTTCATTTTCACACCGAGTGCCCTTCCTGACACAACCACAGACCACAAGCTACCGCAGCCCTCTGTGTGGAGCAGAGAGGTGCCATCTAGGGTGCCAGGGGGAATAGATGGTGGGGGTTTTAGAGCCTTGCTCAAGGGCTCAGAGTGGAGCAAAATGAGGGTGGAGACAGATGTGGGTGCTTCACCTATCCCATCCACATTTTGATGTTGCCTGTCTGGGGAGTTGAACCATCGACCTTCTGATCACAGGCCCACCATTTCTAACCTCTGCGCCACCACTCCCTTACTATCAAAAATTGGGTTTGCCATGTCAAAATCCAATATGGCCACCGTCATATTTACCGTATATGTAAACCAGCCACCCCAATCATTTGAGGAAACTATGCCTTCTAGGCTTTATTTATTTATGCTTAAAAGTATAGTTTCCTCAAATAATGGGGGTGGCTGAAGATTAATCTTAGGTGGCCAAGACCACCATTCGCCACCCCCTGGCTCTGCCACTGTGCGTTGTGGTGGACAGAATTGCTCCGTCCACTCGTCAGGAACTGTCACTGCGCTGCCTTGGACCAGCAAAACCAAAACCTGCCTGTTCGTCTCCACAGTGCAACTCTGACACATTTCAATATCTTATATCAAAAACATTAAGGTTTATTACATGTTTAAAAGTACAAACATTCATTCAAATCCCTCAGCAATCAGCATACTGCTTACTAACAAAAAATCATGCCAGGTTACAATTAAATTCAGATCCGATTCTATAAAATGGAAGATTTGTTCTGTATTTTAAATTTTCCTCAGAATAAAAAGTCCAAAACTGGAGGGTGAACTGATTAGACTGAGGTTGTTCAGCTGCTTTTAACAGACCAAATATAAAACTGGAGGTCAGGAAGGTTAAATAAAAACCTGCCTGCATAATAATAATAATACTGTAATAATAATGAATTCAATTTATAATGCACTTTTCATTAATAAAAATCTCAAAGTGCTACAAAGTGTAACAAAGCAAAGATCAAAATAAAACAAGTGATAAAATCAAATAAAATCAATAATAATATCGACTAAGATCAAAGATAAAATCATGTGGATGCAGATTAGGCTTGCTTAAAAAATAAATAAAATAAAACAAGTGATAAAATCAAGTAAAATCAATAATGATATCAGCTAAGATCAAAGATAAAATCATGTGGAGGCAGAATAGGCTTGCTTAAAAAGAAAAGTCTTTATGCAAGCAATCATAAACAAGTATGCATCACTGCAGTACCCTGCAACACATAAAAAATATGTTTTAGGTGTATAAGCATCACATTCTTGTTCAGCAATAATGTGTTAGATATTATCTTACCACTTTCATGGTGATAGTTTACTAACCTGTCAGTTTTTATGTCTCAGCAGTCATGAAATTTTTTAAAACAAACTTTTTTTAGTTATTTATTATAAAAACATTGCGAGCTGAAGTGCTGTTTTGGTTCATGGCGTGTCTTCGGTGTTGGACAGAAGGCTAAATGTTGAGTCAGCTGATGTCCGTGGCACTTAAATAATGGATAGCCTCAGAGCTCATAAAAGAAAAATGGAAGTAAACCCATCTCACCTCTCAGCTCTGTGGAGCCGGGCCAGCGTTCTGACTAAAGTCTTAAACAGGAGACAGATCTGCTCTTTACTTTTTAACATTTAACTTTGCTAAGAATCATTTGGCTAGTTGCTTTTATCGCTTCTTCCACAAACTTTCCTCATTAGAGAATTTATTTTGTACTAAGAAAAGTTATGACCATAAAATAAACATGTTGCACAGCAATGATCGTCAACTGGTGGCTCCTGGTCAGCATTTGGCTCAAGAATGTAAGCGATCTGTTCTGAGGAACATTAAAATATTAAATTCTGTACACGGGAATATGCTGGTGAAGATTCTCAGTCATCCAGGACATGAAAAAAGGTGTTCAATACAGAAACAACTGGACTTTATTTGTAACAGAAGACGTTTCGCTTCTCATCCCAGAGGCTTTCTCAATGGTCCAGTTGTTCCAGTTGTTTCTGTATTGAACGCCTTTTTTGATTGTTCACGGGAATGTTGTTACTCAGATTTACTCAAAGAAGCAATGAGGTGCAGACGTGAATGAACATTTGATGAGTAGCTAAAACGAGCATAAAAATTGTAAGAACAGCTTCATTTGTCCCAGTTGAAAGTATTTTATTGTTCCAGTCTTCTTCTTTCGGCTGCTCCCTTCTTCAGGGGTCACCACAGCAAACTTAAGTTGCACGGACTTAACATTTTCTTTTACACCGGATGTCCTTCCTGACGCAGCCACAGACCACCGAGCTACCACAGCCCTTTGTGTGGAGCAGGGAGCTGCTCTCTAGGGCGCCCATGGGAACGTATGGTGGGGCAAGAGCCTTGCTCAAGGGCACAGAGTGGGGCACATGAGGTTGGAGGCAGGTGTGGGTGTTTCACCTTTCCCACCCACATTTTAATATCTGTTTAGGGAATGTAACTGGCGATCTTGCACCTTCTTTAACCTCTGCGCCACCACTCCCACACCTCTCTCCGTAACTCGAACAACTGACCTAAAATAATTTAATAAAAAAAAAAAACCTCGATACAAAGGTTTACACACTAGTTCAAAAATAACGCCATAATCATTCCATGTGTTCAAATGAGATATAAAACATAGAAAGTTTGGTTTGCTATAGTTTTCACTAGGATGGAGATTAAACTATTTTCTCAGTAAGCACAAGTCGATGTCAGAAGTCTGTTTGAAATTAATTGCAGTGAGTTTTGAATTCATTTTGGTTGTTGCAGATGTAGAAATTAAATATTAATATTTAAGCATAATAAAGCTCATTAATTAAATTAGAGAAGGTGTGGATATCATGTGTAGATATGTGGATGGGTATATGACTGCATATGACTGTATATGTATGTATCAAAGTCAAAGTCAAAGTCAAAGTCAACTTTATTGTCAGATCTGCAATATGTACAGTGCAGGACATACACAGGACCGAAATTGCGTTTCTCTCAGTCCCTCGGTGCAACAGTAAACATCTAAACATTGAAACACTGAAACATATAATAATAGACATAAGCATAAAAATAGTAAAACTAACACTGTCCTGAGTTTTTTTTTTTTTTTTGCATAGTGGTATAAAAAAAGAGTATAAAAAGTATAACTAAAATAAACTAAAGGTTTCTAGCATTGACATTTGCAAAGTGGCAAAGCAGCGTATGAGTCAATGTACACAGTATATGTATGAGGTAGTAGTTGATGTTGTTGTAGAGGCAAAAAGTGGCATATGCAGTAAGGCACATTGGGCATCCCTAAATAAGACCGTTCAGAGCACACTGTATATGTACCAGCAGTGGTGTAGATATTAGAGTAGTGTAAATAAATGTAAACAGTAGTAATTACATGTAAGCAGTAGTAATAAAAGTAAACAGTATTAATAAATGTAAACAGAGAATGTAAACAGTATTATGATTATAGGCAGTGATGTAATACAGACATTAGTGCAAGTATGAGAAGTAGTGCAAACTGTATGAGCACATGACCGAGAGTTTAGTGAAAACCCGTTTGGTGACACAGAGTCTAGTGTTAAAAACTTTGTGTTGAGTGATAGTATGTGAGAAAGTTTTAGTGTTAAGGCAGTTCAAATGGGAGGGGAGGCAGAGCAGGCAGAGTGTTTAGCATTCTGACTGCCTGATGAACAGAGCTGTCTCTCAGTATGTATATATTTCTAGATATAGGTATATGTATATTTATAGAAATCTACTGCAAAGTCATGAATGTTATGGGTCTTTTATGCAAATGTGTTTTGTTGCTGTGTTCTGTTATGTACTTTGCAGGGTTGCGGACGGTGGTCAGGTGTGTTTGTCTTGTGCTCTTTTTGTGGATAGTTGTTATGTTCTGTAGTCTTACTTTCTGTCTTTCCTTTCTTTCTTTAAAAAAAATCATAATGGTGTGAAGAGGATGGCTGTAAGGTGAGAAGTGAGGCCATCTATAAAAGGAAAAAAATAAAATAAAAAATTAATTGCAGTGAGTTTTGAATTCAGTTTGATTGTTGCAGATGTAGAAATTAAATATTAATATTTAAGCATAATAAAGCTCATTAATGCATCTATTAATTAAGACTAACACATAGACAATAAATAAATGCTTCTATAGCTGTGGTCCTTTCTGTTAAGTTGTAAGTGCTGTTTTACCATTGGTTTCTTCTCTAGATCTGCTTCGGTTTTGGGTTCCAAGACCAATAAACAATAAATCAATTAATCGCACGATAAATAAAAATTATTGACCTCGTTTTCATTTATCGACTTTATCGTTTTTTCGTGTCTCTTTCTTTCTGCTGAAGACACTGGATGACAAAAGGCTCAACTTCGGTACTCTTCACTGACCCCTCCCTTTCTCTTTTCTCTTTAAAATATGTTTTAACCGTCCAAAATCGCATTTGTGGATCGTTAAAAGCAGCTAAGCTGAGAAGCTAAGCTACGAGCTAAGCTAACAGGCCAACCTCGGGGGAAAAAACCTCCATCTTGTCGAAGGTCCACTGTTGAAACCTGTGCCTTTGTCTAAAAATTAGTTTTTCTCTTCAAAAAGAAGCTGAGAACTTGTTTACTGATTTTTCATTAAAAAATTGTGTGGAAAATGCTAAAGAGCTCAAACGGAACGAAAGACAGCCCATGTCACGTCAAGGGGCCTCCCTCACATTTTCCTTTAAAATAGACACGCTGCTCGCTCCCTCACTATCCATCCTTCAGTTTAAACAGTCCCATACTGCCACCCAGTGGTCAAAAAAGGTACTACACACAAATTAACCAACATTTCTTCTTAAATTTGACAATAATTACGAACTACTCTACTCTACTCTAAGCTTCTGCCGAGAACAGACACACCTCCTCTCCCTCTTCGCTTCGCTTCGCTTTGCTGCTCTGTCTGTCTGTCTGTGAAACTGCTTCTGGGCCTCTGTTGCATATCTTCCTAACAAAAAAACGATGGACTTATTCGACCAGTTGGTCCTCTACACAATTTGATAACATTTCTTCAAAGAGAAGACAGGCTTTAGGCGAGCCGATTGCCATGTTGGCACGCACACAGCTGGATATCTCATCGACTTGAAGACTTGATGACGTGTCTATCTCCGCTGTCATCTGTGGATCTAAAGGACGCATATTTAATTGGATTTATGATAACTGGTTCCTGCTTTTTGGATTCGGCTGGTTGCTGGCTTTATCTACAATTTAAGGAAGTCGTCCGCAGCAAATTGAGACCAGATCACGCTGCTTGTCTTTGTGATGGCTTGGTTCTTGCCTGTGTACCCAGACTCAGTTGCCTTGGGCAGAATGGATCAGATCTTGGGGATTTTTACACAGGTACATTCCATCAGTGTGTGGCCACATAATTTTGGACATTTTCAGAACCGTTTTTGGACCAACACAGACTCAAGGCAGATGTCATTATGTTCTGTCTGTACTCAAAACAACTGTATGTTTATCTAATCTGGTTCCCCGGCTGGCCTTCAAGGCCACCCTATCTGAATTCGCCTGAAGGACATGTAATCTGACGCTCACCCCCCACCCATCGGGGAACTCCACCGTCAACCAGAGTGAACCAGCTGAATAAACATTGTCATCATTTTCAGGACTCTTAGATCCTCATTAGCGTTGGCCTTGGCCATTCCCCGACACCCTTGAGAATGTTTACGGATCTCATCGGAGGAGCTGTTGATTATTCCATCCTTATCAGAACTCTTACAGTGACCTCGAGAGTATCTATGAATATTGCTCATTGTTCTCGGTGTCTCCCCGTTCTGCAGAATGTCTACGTCATTATGTGCTTATCTGTGCGAGGTTTTTTTTTTCTCAGGTATGAAGAAAGATTTTAATAGGAATTTTTTCGCCTCCATTTCCTAATGTGTCTAATTTCATTACTTTTTGTCTGTCTAAGCAGATCTCACTTGTAAATGAGTCTTCGAAGCTCAATGTGACTTATCTGTCTAAATAAAGGTTGAATGAAAAAAACAATTGTCAAATTTGTAAAATTTGATCGTTTATCGTATTCATTTCTGAGACAATCGCCCAGCAAAATTTGTTATCGTGACAGGCCTACCAAGAGGTGAAGGCCCTGTTCCCATAAACATTGTAAACGTCACAAAAAGTGATAGCGATCATGAAAGTAAACAGACTTTGTTTGTGAAAATCTCTGTAAATTTTGCCAAAATGAATCCATGATAAACATAGTTTTTACAAATAAAAATCTGCATGACGAATAAAACTAATACAAGTTTTATCTAAAGTTCTTTCCCAAACAGAGTCAGAACAGTTTTTTTTAAATTCATCCATGTAAAATGGCGTCAAATCATATTTTCCACGTTTTGTATTTTGTTTTGTCCTTTCCAAGCACGTGGGCGTGAGTATGAGTAAATCAACCGGGCACTGTGCTTGCTGACCACTCATTTTGCTCCTGTTGTCCCATTTAAAGGTCGCACATGAAATGGAAACGGCATTAAAGCACTCATCGGTCATGAAATGTTGAAAACGTTTGCTGCTGAGATAATTCGATATGACTGAAGCTTTTGAATAGTTGCACGTTGCTGATTTGTTGATGAATTTGACCGTTCCTCTGTCTCTGCTCCATCTGGGCGTCCTTCTGTCTCTGCTTCGCACGTTCGTCCAACTCACATTCTGGATGCATCCAGTCACAATAGACTTTTTACATAAGAGAGTCACGAAGCACGGAGGACTGTACGTGTACTTCACCTGCTCCATCCCTCCATGCTTCCTCCACTCTCAGACTTGCTCATCTCTTCTTCTTTTGTCTCACGGGGTGGTTGAAACAAACAATGTAGGCTGATCTATATTTGCCACTTTCCTCCAACAAGCTTTTTGCTGTAAGACAGTTCCCTGGTTCTTACCCATCTCCCGTTTCTCCTGCTTCAGTCCACTCTCAGACAGGTTTCTGACAACCAATCTCTCTTTTAAAGGAATCATATGACTGTAATAGCCCCTAAATTTAGAGTACAGCAGGATATACTGTATCGACCCAGTAATGAAACACTTTTGTGACGTCACATGAAAGAGGCAGAAGAGGAAGAGATGTGGCTCTTTATTTGATAAGATCTTTTCCCCCCTTTAATAGAGGACTCTCTATCTTATATCCAGTTTTTTTTTACTTAACCTGAGCATCCAGAGTTATAAAGTACCACCAGTTTTACACTAAGACTTTTCAGGAAAACGATAGACAGTAATGGTCAATGATCTGTGCTATAATCTTCTTTATGTGGTTCAAATGAAACGGCTGCACTGTGTCTCTTAACAACCCCCACTGCACTTTTGCAGGTATTCCTCAGGTTTCTTTGGTGTGTTTCAAGATATGGCATAAGATAATAACGTCACAAAATCACCTTTTTTCATACTCTGATAGTGCATGGCAAGATCTACAGTGGATCTATGCCTCAGATTATTAGAATAATGCAAAGCTTGGCAAACAAAGCAACTTTGAAACATTGCATATACTGTACCTAATAAAAACAGTCCCCCATCACGGAACGAAGAGGGGGAATTGGAAATGCCCACCATCTGTCTGTTTGTGTTGTGAGGATAATAACTTAAATAGGCAAGGTACTCTTAAGCCTCCCTGGTAAGGTCTATTCAGGGGTTCTGGAGAGGAGGGTCCGTCGGATAGTCGAACCTCGGATTCAGGAGGAACAGTGTGGTTTTCGTGCTGGTCGTGGAACACTGGACCAGCTCTACATCCTCAGCAGGGTCCTGGAGGGTGCGTGGGAGTTTGCCCAACCAGTTTACATGTGCTTTGTGGACTTGGAGAAGGCATTCGACCGCGTCCCTCGGGGGGTTCTGTGGGGGGTACTCCGGGAGTATGGGGTACCAGGCCCTTTGATAAGGGCTGTTAGGTCCCTGTACGACCGGTGTCAGAGCTTGGTCCGCATTGCCGGCAGTAAGTCAGGCTCGTTTCCGGTGAGAGTTGGACTCCGCCAAGGTTGCCCTTTGTCACCGATTCTGTTCATAACTTTTATGGACAGAATTTCTAGGCGCAGCCAAGGTGTTGAGAGGATCCGTTTTGGTGACCTTAGAATCGCTTCTCTGTTTTTTGCAGATGATGTGGTCCTACTGGCTTCATCAGTTCGTGATTTACAACTTTCACTGGAGCGGTTTGCAGCCGAGTGTGATGCGGCCGGGATGAGGATCAGTTCCTCCAAATCCGAGGCCATGGTCTTGAGCCGGAAAAGGGTAGCATGCCCTCTCCGGGTCGGGGAGGAGGTCCTGCCCCAAGTGGAGGAGTTTAAGTATCTCGGGATCTTGTTCACGAATGAGGGAAAACTGGAGCGTGAGATCGATAGGCGGATAGGTGCAGCGTCCGCAGTGAAGCGGGCGCTGTACCGGTCTGTCGTGGTGAAGAGAGAGCTGAGTCAAAAGGCAAAGCTCTCAATTTACCGATCGATCTACGTTCCCACCCTCATCTATGGTCATGAGCTTTGGGTTATGACCGAAAGAACAAGATCTCGGATACAAGCGGCTGAAATGAGTTTTCTCCGCAGGGTGGCTGGACTCTCCCTTAGAGATAGGGTGAGAAGCTCAGTCATCCGGGAGGGACTCGGAGTAGAGCCGCTGCTTCTCCACATCGAGAGGAGCCAGTTGAGGTGGCTCGGGCATCTGGTTAGGATGCCTCCTGGACGCCTCCCTGGTGAGGTGTTCCGGGCATGTCCCACCGGGAGGAGACCCAGAGGAAGACCCAGGACGCGCTGGAGGGACTATGTTTCTCGGCTGGCCTGGGAACGCCTTGGGATTCCCCCGGAGGAGCTGCTCCAAGTGGCTGGGGAGAGGGAAGTCTGGGCCTCCCTACTTAGGCTGCTACCCCCGCGACCCGACCCCGGATAAGCGGAAGAAGATGGATGGATGGCAAGGTACCAGCTTCCATTGTTGTGTGTGTCTGCATATCGGCGTGATAAAGGTCCCTGTCCAAAATTGGGTTTCCACGTCAAAATCCTCGATGGCTGCTGCCGTACACATACAGATATAAACCTTCCGACCTAGATAACTTTAAAAATAAGGAACTTCCTGACTTCCATTTTGGTTTGTGTCTACATCTAGGTGTAACAAAGGTCCCTATCGAAAATAGGGTTGCTATGTCAAAATCCACGATGACCGCCACTATACATATACTGTATGCAAACCAAACACCCATATCATTTGAGAAAACTATGCTTTCTGGTTTTTGTATTTTGCTTTAAAGTATAGTTTCCTCAAATGATTGGAGTGACCAGAGTAAAGTGGCCAAAGATCAATCTGTGGTGGCGTTGGCCTCCATTGGCCACACCCTGGCTCCACCTTTTTACTTGGCGGTGGATAAAATTGCTCCCTTACTCTGCTCCACCTCTTACAAGCCCAAAGAAAAAAATCTTTGTACTTCTGCATAATGTAACTTCAACCTACTTGAATATTGTGCATCAAAAACGTTAAGGTTTATTGCATTCTCTTTTAATTCCTGTCCAGAAAAAAAACATTAATGTTAAAAACTACAAACGTTCAGTGATGGGGGACATCAGCATACCGCGTGCTTATTTAAAAACCTCTAGTTAACCAAGAAGTCCCTCGAAAATAACATCACTTGTTGGAGATGCAGACCTTTACAAAGTTACAAGCTAAATATTACAATTATTATCAAACTGCATGACCACAAAACAAGTCAGATTCAACATAAAACAAGTACAAGTCTAACTTGAGAATATCCTCTTCAGTTATACATGACTATCAAAGCTTTAAAACATTCCCAGAAAGACAAAATCTTAAAGCTGTAGTTTGATCTGAAGATTATTCTGTGACCAAGATGAGAAATATGAAAACCTTTATTCTACAAGGTTCAGAAAAATTAAAGGAGTTTTAAAAGGAAGAAATGAAGTGTTGT